>CAUOPU010000057.1:0-15207 GCA_963457615.1 Nicrophorus investigator | reverse complement strand
AAGGGTTTTACTTTAAATTATTCGTAGTTATTTTGCGGGATCAAAGTATTTAATTTTGTGTATCGGGAATAATTATTAATTTTAAATATTGATTACTTTGTTTTAATTTTTTAATAATTGGTGTTTGAAATAATAATAAATCAAAAGTTTTAAAAAATATTAAATTGTGCTTACCGGGATTTGAAATTTATTTTTTTTTTCATTACGTTTTTATATTTTTTTTATTTATTTGTGTTTGAAATACTTATGAATCAAGGGTTTTACTTTAAATTATTCGTAGTTATTTTACGGGATAAAAGTATTCCATTTTGTGTAGCGGGAATGTTTATTAATTTTAAATATTGATTATGAAATTTCAATTTGGAATTATTTTTCATTACGTTGTTATATTTTTTTTACTTATTTGTGTTTGAAATACTTATGAATCAAGGGTTTTAGTTTAAATTATTCCTAGATAATATGCAGGAGGAAAGAATTAATTTTTGCTAATCGGAAATTTGATTTTTTTTTATTACGTTTTATAATTTTTTTTACTTATTTGTGTTTGAAATATTTATGAATCAAGTGTTTTACATTAAATTATTCGTAGTTATTTTAAGAGATCAATGTATTCCATTTTATGTAGCGGTAATGACTATTAATTTAAATATTGAATATGAAATTTGAAATTTGAATTTTTTTAACTACGTTGTTATATTTTTTGTACTTATTTGTGTTTGAAATATTTATGACTCAAGGGTTTTACTTTAAATTATTCGTAGTTATTTTGCGGGATCGAAGTATTTCATTTTGTGTAACGGGAATAATTATTAATTTTAAATATTGATTACTTTGTTTTAATTTTTTAATAATTGGTGTTTGAAATAATAATAAATCAAAAGTTTTAAAAAATATTAAATTGTGCTTACCGGGATTTGAAATTTGTTTTTTTACTTATTTGTGTTTGAAATATTTATGAATCAAGGGTTTTACTTTCAGTTATTCATAGGTAATTTACAGGAGGAAAATATTAAATTTTGCTTGGCGGAAATTTGAATATTTTTTCTCATTACGTTGTTATATTTTTTTTTACATATTTGTGTTTGAAATACTTATGAATCACTAGTTTAAGTTGATATTATTTATAGGTAATTTGCAGGAGGAAAATATTAAATTTTGCTTAGCGGAAATTTGATTTTTTTTTCATTTCGTTGTTATATTTTTTTTTACTTATTTGTGTTTGAAATACTTATGAATCAAGGGTTTTACTTTAAATAATTCGTAGTTATTTTGCGGGATCAAGGTATTTCATTTTGTGTAACGGGAATAGTTATTAACTTTAAATATTGATTACTTTGTTTTAATTTTTTAATAATTGGTGTTTGAAATAATAATAAATCAAAAGTTTTAAAAAATATTAAATTTTGCTTAGCGGAAATGTGAAATTTGTTTTTTTACTTATTTGTGTTTGAAATATTTATGAATCAAGGGTTTTACTTTAAATTATTCGTAAATATTTTGCGGGATCAAGGTATTTCATTGTGTGTAACGAGAATGATTATTAATTTTAAATATTGATTACTTTGTTTTAATTTTTTAATAATTGGTGTTTGAAATAATAATAAATCAAAAGTTTTAAAAAATATTAAATTTTGCTTACCGGTATTTGAAATTTGATTTTTTTTCATTACGTTTTTATATTTTTTTTACTTATTTGTGTTTGAAATACTTATGAATCAAGGGCTTTAGTTTAAATTATTCCTAGATAATTTGCAGGAGGAAAGAATTAATTTTTGCTAATCGGAAATTTGATTTTTTTTTTCATTACGTTGTAATATTTTTTTTTACTTATTTGTGTTTGAAATACTTATAAATCAAGGGTTTTACTTTAAATTATTCATAGTTATTTTGAGGGATCAAGGTATTTTATTTGTGTAATGGAAATGATTATTAATTTTAAATATTGATTATTTTGTTTTAATTTTTTAATAATTAGTGTTTGAAATACATATGAATTAAGAATTTTAGTTGAAATTATTCATAGGTAATTTGCAGGAGAAAAATAATAAATTTGGTTAGCGGAAATTTGAAATTTGATTTTTTTACTTATTTGTGTAAGAAATATTTATGAATCAAGAGTTTTACTTTAAATTGTTCGTAGTTATTTTACGGGATCAAGGTATTCCATTTTGTGTAGCGGGAAAGATTATTAATTTTAAATATTGATTATGAAATTTGAAATTTGATTTTTTTTATTACGTTGTTATAATTTTTGTATTTATTTGTGTTTGAAATACTTATAAATCAAGAGTTTTAGTTGAAATTATTCATAGGTAATTTGCAGGAGGAAAGTATTAAATTTTGCTTTGCGAAAATTTGATTTTTTTTTACATTACGTTGTTATATTTTTTTATACTTATCTGTGTTTGAAATACTTATGACTCAAGTGTTTTACTTTAAATTATTCGTAGTTATTTTGCGGGATCAAGGTATTTCATTTTGTGTAACGGGAATAGTTATTAATTTTAAATATTGATTATGAAATTTGAAATTTTTTCATTACGTTGTTATAATTTTTTTATTTAATTGTGTTTGAAATATTTATGAATCAAGGGTTTTACTTTAAATTATTGGTATTTATTTTGTGCAGCGGGAATGATTATTAATTTTAAATATTGATTACTTTGTTTTAATTATTTAATAATTAAATATTATAAAATATTAAATTTTGCTTACCGGTATTTGAAATTTGATTTTTTTTTCATTACGTTTTTATAATTTTTTTACTTATTTGTGTTTGAAATACTTATGAATCAAGGGCTTTAGTTGAAATTATTCATAGGTAATTTGCAGGAGGAAAATATTAAGTTTCGCTCAGCGCAAATTTGATTTTTTTTACTTATTTGTGTTTGAAATATTTATGAATCAAGTGTTTTATTTTTAATTATTCGTAGTTATTTTACGGGACCAGGATATTCCATTTTGTATAGCGGGAATGATTATTAATTTTAAATATTGATTATGAAATTTGAAATATGATTTTTTTATTACGTTGTTATATTTTTTGTTACTTATTTGTGTTTGAAATACTTATGCATCAAGAATTTTAGTTGAAATTATTCATAGGTAATTTGCAGGTAGAAAATAATAAATTTTGCTTCGCGGAAATTTGAAATTTGATTTTTTTTACTTATTTGTGTTTGAAATACTTATAATTCAAGAGTTTTAGTTGAAATTATTTATTGGTAATTTGCAGGAGGAAAGTATTAAATTTTGGTTAGCGGAAATTTGATTTTTTTTTATATTACGTTGTTATATTTTTTTTTTGCTTATTTGTGTTTGAAATACTTATGACTCAAGGGTTTTCTTTAAATTATTCGTAGTTATTTTACGGGATAAAAGTATTCCATTTGGTGTAGCGGGAATGTTTATTAATTTTAAATATTGATTATGAAATTTCAATTTGGAATTATTTTTCATTACGTTGTTATATTTTTTTTACTTATTTGTGTTTGAAATACTTATGAATCAAGGGTTTTAGTTGAAATTATTCATCGGTAATTTGCAGGAGGAAAATAATAAATTTTGCTTAACGAAAATTTGAAATTTTATTTTTTTTACATATTTGTGTTTGAAATATTTATGAATCAATGGTTTTACTTTAAATTATTCGTAGTTATTTTACGGGATAAAAGTATTCCATTTTGTGTAGCGGGAATGTTTATTAATTTTAAATATTGATTATGAAATTTCAATTTGGAATTATTTTTCATTACGTTGTTATATTTTTTTTACTTATTTGTGTTTGAAATACTTATGAATCAAGGGTTTTAGTTTAAATTATTCCTAGATAATATGCAGGAGGAAAGAATTAATTTTTGCTAATCGAAAATTTGATTATTTTTTATTACGTTTTATATTTTTTTTTACATATTTGTGTTTGAAATATTTATGAATCAAGTGTTTTACATTAAATTATTCGTATTTATTTTAAGAGATCAATGTATTCCATTTTATGTAGCGGTAATGACTATTAATTTAAATATTGAATATGAAATTTGAAATTTGAATTTTTTTACTACGTTGTTATATTTTTTTTACTTATTTGTGTTTGAAATATTTATAACTCGAGGGTTTTACTTTAAATTATTCGTAGTTATTTTGCGGGATCAAAGTATTTCATTTTGTGTAACGGGAATAATTATTAATTTTAAATATTGATTACTTTGTTTTAATTTTTTAATAATTGGTGTTTGAAATAATAATAAATCAAAAGTTTTAAAAAATATTAAATTGTGCTTACCGGGATTTGAAATTTAAATTTTTTTTCATTACATTTTTATATTTTTTTTACTTATTTGTGTAAGGAAATATTTATGAATTAAGGGTTTTGTTTTAAATTATTCGTAGTTATTTTACGAGATCAAGGTATTTCATTTTGTGTAGCGAGAATGATTATTAATTTTAAATATTGATTATGAATTTTGAATTATTTTTCATTACGTTGTTTTATTTTTTTACTTATTTGTATTTTAAATACTTATAAATCAAGGGTTTTACTTTAAATTATTTGCAGATATTTTGCGGGTTCAAGGTATTTCATTTTGTGTAACGAGAATGATTATTAATTTTAAATATTGATTACTTTGTTTTAATTTTTTAATAATTGGTGTATGAAATACTTATCAACCAAAGGTTTTAGAAAATATTAAATTTTGCTTAACGGAAATTTGATTTTTTTTCATTACGTTACTAATTTGTATTTGAAATATTTGTGACTCAAGGTTTTTACTTTAAATGATTCGTAGTTATTTTGCGGGAGCAAGGTATTTCATTTTATGTAACGGGAATAATTATGAATTTTAAATATTGATTACTTTGTTTTAATTTTTTAATAATTGGTGTCTGAAATAATAATAAATCAAAAGTTTTAAAAAATATTAAATTTTGCTTACCGGGATTTATATTTTTTTTACTTATCTGTGTTTGAAATACTTATGAATCAAGGGCTTTAGTTTAAATTTTTCCTAGATAATTTGCAGGAGGAAAGAATTAATTTTTGCTAATCGGAAATTTGATTTTTTTTTCATTACGTTGTTATATATTTTTTTACTTATTTGTGTTTGAAATACTTATAAATCAAAGGATTTACTTTAAATTATTCATAGTTATTTTGCGGGATCAAGGTATTTTATTTGTGTAATGGAAATGATTATTAATTTTAAATATTGATTATTTTGTTTTAATTTTTTAATAATTAGTGTTTGAAATACTTATGAATTACGAATTTTAGTTGAAATTATTCATAGGTAATTTGCAAAAGAAAAATAATAAATTTTGCTTAGCGGAAATTTTAAATTTAATTTTTTTTACTTATTTGTGTTAGAAATATTTATGAATCAAGGGTTTTACTTTAAATTATTCGTAGTTATTTTACGGGATCAAGGTATTTAATTCTGTGTAGCGGTAATGACTATTAATTTTAAATTTTAATTATGAAATTTGATTTTTTTTTCATTACGTTGTTATAATTTTTTTTTACTTATTTGTGTTTGAAATATTTATGACTCAAGGGTTTTACTTTAAATTATTCGTAGTTATTTTAAGGGATCAATGTATACCATTTTGTGTAGCGGTAATGACTATTAATTTTAAATTTTAATTATGAAATTTGATTTTTTTTTCATTACGTTGTTATAATTTTTTTTTACTTATTTGTGTTTGAAATATTTATGAATCAAGTGTTTTACTTTAAATTCTTCGTAGTTATTTGATGGGATAAAGGTATTCCATTTTGTACAGCGGGAATGATTATTAATTTTAAATATTGATTACTTTGTTTTAATTTTTTAATAATTGGTGTTTGAAATAATAATAAATCAAAATTTAAAAAAATATTAAATTTTGCTTACCGGGATTTGAAATTTAATTTTTTATTCATTACGTTTTTATATTTTTTTTACTTATTTGTGTTTCAAATACTTATGAATCAAGGGTTTTACATTAAATTATTCGTAGTTATTTTGCGGGATCAAGGTATTTCATTGTGTGTAATGGGAATGATTATTAATTTTAAATATTGATTACTTTGTTTTAATTTTTTAATAATTGGTGTTTGAAATAATAATAAATCAAAAGTTTTAAAAAATATTAAATTTTGCTTACCGGTATTTGAAATTTAATTTTTTTTATTACGTTTTTATAATTTTTTTACTTATTTGTGTTTGAAATAATTATGAATCAAGGGTTTTACTTTAAATTATTTGTAGTTATTTTACGGGATCATGGTATTTCCTTTTGTGTGCGGGAATGATTATTAATTTTAAATATTGATTATGAAATTTGAAATTTTAATTTTTTTAATTACGTTGTTATATTTTTTTACTTATTTGTATTTTAAATACTTATGAATCAAGGGTTTTACTTTAAATTATTCGCAGATATTTTGCGGGTTCAAGGTATTTCATTTTGGGTAACGGGAATGATTATGAAATTTGATTTTTTCTCATTACGTTACTAATTTGTGTTTGAAATATTTATGACTCAAGGTTTTTACTTTAAAGGATTCGTAGTTATTTTGCGGGAGCAAGGTATTTCATTTTATGTAACGGGAATAATTATGAATTTTAAATATTGATTATGAAATTTCAATTTGGAATTATTTTTCATTACGTTGTTATATTTTTTTTACTTATTTGTGTTTGAAATACTTATGAATCAAGGGTTTTAGTTTAAATTATTCCTAGATAATATGCAGGAGGAAAGAATTAATTTTTGCTAATCGGAAATTTGATTTTTTTTTATTACGTTTTATATTTTTTTTTACTTATTTGTGTTTTAAATATTTATGAATCAAGTGTTTTACATTAAATTATTCGTAGTTATTTTAAGAGATCAATGTATTCCATTTTATGTAGCGGTAATGACTATTAATTTAAATATTGAATATGAAATTTGAAATTTGAATTTTTTAACTACGTTGTTATATTTTTTTTACTTATTTGTGTTTGAAATATTTATGACTCAAGGGTTTTACTTTAAATTATTCGTAGTTATTTTGCGGGATCAAAGAATTTCATTTTGTGTAACGGGAATAATTATTAATTTTAAATATTGATTACTTTGTTTTAATTTTTTAATAATTGGTGTTTGAAATAATAATAAATCAAAAGTTTTAAAAAATATTAAATTGTGCTTACCGGGATTTGAAATTTAATTTTTTTTTCATTACGTTTTTATATTTTTTGTTATTTATTTGTGTTTGAAATACTTATGAATCAAGGGTTTTACTTTAAATTATTTGTAGTTATTTTACGGGATCAAGGTATTTCATTTTGTGTAACGGGAATAGTTATTAATTTTAAATATTGATTACTTTGTTTTAATTTTTTAATAATTGGTGTTTGAAATAATAATAAATCAAAAGTTTTAAAAAATATTAAATTTTGCTTAGCGGAAATGTGAAATTTGTTTTTTTACTTATTTGTGTTTGAAATACTTATGAATCACTAGTTTAAGTTGATATTATTCATAGGTAATTTGCAGTAGGAAAATATTAAATTTTGCTTAGCGGAAATTTGATTTTTTTTTCATTTCGTTGTTATATTTTTTTTTACTTATTTGTGTTTGAAATACTTATGAATCAAGGGTTTTACTTTAAATAATTCGTAGTTATTTTGCGGGATCAAGGTATTTCATTTTGTGTAACGGGAATAGTTATTAATTTTAAATATTGATTACTTTGTTTTAATTTTTTAATAATTGGTGTTTGAAATAATAATAAATCAAAAGTTTTAAAAAATATTAAATTTTGCTTAGCGGAAATGTGAAATTTGTTTTTTTACTTATTTGTGTTTGAAATACTTATGAATCACTAGTTTAAGTTGATATTATTCATAGGTAATTTGCAGGAGGAAAATATTAAATTTTGCTTAGCGGAAATTTGATTTTTTTTTCATTTCGTTGTTATATTTTTTTTTACTTATTTGTGTTTGAAATACTTATGAATCAAGGGTTTTACTTTAAATAATTCGTAGTTATTTTGCGGGATCAAGGTATTTCATTTTGTGTAACGGGAATAGTTATTAATTTTAAATATTAATTACTTTGTTTTAATTTTTTAATAATTGGTGTTTGAAATAATAATAAATCAAAAGTTTTAAAAAATATTAAATTTTGCTTAGCGGAAATGTGAAATTTGTTTTTTTACTTATTTGTGTTTGAAATATTTATGAATCAAGGGTTTTACTTTAAATTATTCGTAAATATTTTGCGGGATCAAGGTATTTCATTGTGTGTAACGGGAATGATTATTAATTTTAAATATTGATTACTTTGTTTTAATTTTTTAATAATTGGTGTTTGAAATAATAATAAATCAAAAGTTTTAAAAAATATTAAATTGTGCTTACCGGGATTTGAAATTTAATTTTTTTTTCATTACATTTTTATATTTTTTTTACTTATTTGTGTAAGGAAATATTTATGAATTAAGGGTTTTGTTTTAAATTATTCGTAGTTATTTTACGAGATCAAGGTATTTCATTTTGTGTAGCGAGAATGATTATTAATTTTAAATATTGATTATGAATTTTGAATTATTTTTCATTACGTTGTTTTATTTTTTTACTTATTTGTATTTTAAATACTTATAAATCAAGGGTTTTACTTTAAATTATTTGCAGATATTTTGCGGGTTCAAGGTATTTCATTTTGTGTAACGAGAATGATTATTAATTTTAAATATTGATTACTTTGTTTTAATTTTTTAATAATTGGTGTATGAAATACTTATCAACCAAAGGTTTTAGAAAATATTAAATTTTGCTTAACGGAAATTTGATTTTTTTTCATTACGTTACTAATTTGTATTTGAAATATTTGTGACTCAAGGTTTTTACTTTAAATGATTCGTAGTTATTTTGCGGGAGCAAGGTATTTCATTTTATGTAACGGGAATAATTATGAATTTTAAATATTGATTACTTTGTTTTAATTTTTTAATAATTGGTGTCTGAAATAATAATAAATCAAAAGTTTTAAAAAATATTAAATTTTGCTTACCGGGATTTATATTTTTTTTACTTATCTGTGTTTGAAATACTTATGAATCAAGGGCTTTAGTTTAAATTTTTCCTAGATAATTTGCAGGAGGAAAGAATTAATTTTTGCTAATCGGAAATTTGATTTTTTTTTCATTACGTTGTTATATTTTTTTTTACTTATTTGTGTTTGAAATACTTATAAATCAAGGGATTTACTTTAAATTATTCATAGTTATTTTGCGGGATCAAGGTATTTTATTTGTGTAATGGAAATGATTATTAATTTTAAATATTGATTATTTTGTTTTAATTTTTTAATAATTAGTGTTTGAAATACTTATGAATTACGAATTTTAGTTGAAATTATTCATAGGTAATTTGCAAAAGAAAAATAATAAATTTTGCTTAGCGGAAATTTGAAATTTAATTTTTTTTACTTATTTGTGTTAGAAATATTTATGAATCAAGGGTTTTACTTTAAATTATTCGTAGTTATTTTACGGGATCAAGGTATTTAATTCTGTGTAGCGGTAATGACTATTAATTTTAAATTTTAATTATGAAATTTGATTTTTTTTTCATTACGTTGTTATAATTTTTTTTTACTTATTTGTGTTTGAAATATTTATGACTCAAGGGTTTTACTTTAAATTATTCGTAGTTATTTTAAGGGATCAATGTATACCATTTTGTGTAGCGGTAATGACTATTAATTTTAAATTTTAATTATGAAATTTGATTTTTTTTTCATTACGTTGTTATAATTTTTTTTTACTTATTTGTGTTTGAAATATTTATGAATCAAGTGTTTTACTTTAAATTCTTCGTAGTTATTTGATGGGATAAAGGTATTCCATTTTGTACAGCGGGAATGATTATTAATTTTAAATATTGATTACTTTGTTTTAATTTTTTAATAATTGGTGTTTGAAATAATAATAAATCAAAATTTAAAAAAATATTAAATTTTGCTTACCGGGATTTGAAATTTAATTTTTTATTCATTACGTTTTTATATTTTTTTTACTTATTTGTGTTTCAAATACTTATGAATCAAGGGTTTTACATTAAATTATTCGTAGTTATTTTGCGGGATCAAGGTATTTCATTGTGTGTAATGGGAATGATTATTAATTTTAAATATTGATTACTTTGTTTTAATTTTTTAATAATTGGTGTTTGAAATAATAATAAATCAAAAGTTTTAAAAAATATTAAATTTTGCTTACCGGTATTTGAAATTTAATTTTTTTTATTACGTTTTTATAATTTTTTTACTTATTTGTGTTTGAAATAATTATGAATCAAGGGTTTTACTTTAAATTATTTGTAGTTATTTTACGGGATCATGGTATTTCCTTTTGTGTGCGGGAATGATTATTAATTTTAAATATTGATTATGAAATTTGAAATTTTAATTTTTTTAATTACGTTGTTATATTTTTTTACTTATTTGTATTTTAAATACTTATGAATCAAGGGTTTTACTTTAAATTATTCGCAGATATTTTGCGGGTTCAAGGTATTTCATTTTGGGTAACGGGAATGATTATGAAATTTGATTTTTTTTTATTACGTTACTAATTTGTGTTTGAAATATTTATGACTCAAGGTTTTTACTTTAAAGGATTCGTAGTTATTTTGCGGGAGCAAGGTATTTCATTTTATGTAACGGGAATAATTATGAATTTTAAATATTGATTACTTTGTTTTAATTTTTTAATAATTGGTGTTTGAAATAATAATAAATCAAGTTTTAAAAAATATTAAATTTTGCTTACCGGGATTTATATTTTTTTAACTTATCTGTGTTTGAAATACTTATGAATCAAGGGCTTTAGTTTAAATTTTTCCTAGATAATTTGCAGGAGGAAAGAATTAATTTTTGCTAATCGGAAATTTGATTTTTTTTTCATTACGTTTTATAATTTTTTTTACTTATTTGTGTTTGAAATATTTATGAATCAAGTGTTTTACATTAAATTATTCGTAGTTATTTTAAGAGATCAATGTATTCCATTTTATGTAGCGGTAATGACTATTAATTTAAATATTGAATATGAAATTTGAAATTTGAATTTTTTTAACTACGTTGATATATTTTTTTTTACTTATTTGTGTTTGAAATACTTATGCATCAAGAATTTTAGTTGAAATTATTCATAGGTAATTTGCAGGTAGAAAATAATAAATTTTGCTTCCGGAAATTTGAAATTTGATTTTTCTTACTTATTTGTGTTTGAAATATTTATGAATCAAGGGTTTTACTTTAAATTATTCGTAGTTATTTTACGGGATCAAGGTATTCTATTTTGTATAGCGGGAATGATTATCAATTTTAAATATTCATTATAAAATTTGATTTTTTTTTCATTACGTTGTTATATTTTTTTTACTTATTTGTATTTGAAATACTTATAATTCAAGAGTTTTAGTTGAAATTATTTATTGGTAATTTGCAGGAGGAAAGTATTAAATTTTGGTTAGCGGAAATTTGATTTTTTTTTACATTACGTTGTTATATTTTTTTTTGCTTATTTGTGTTTGAAATACTTATGACTCAAGGGTTTTACTTTAAATTATTCGTAGTTATTTTACGGGATAAAAGTATTCCATTTTGTGTAGCGGGAATGTTTATTAATTTTAAATATTGATTATGAAATTTCAATTTGGAATTATTTTTCATTACGTTGTTATATTTTTTTTACTTATTTGTGTTTGAAATACTTATGAATCAAGGGTTTTAGTTTAAATTATTCCTAGATAATATGCAGGAGGAAAGAATTAATTTTTGCTAATCGGAAATTTGATTTTTTTTTATTACGTTTTATATTTTTTTTTACTTATTTGTGTTTTAAATATTTATGAATCAAGTGTTTTACATTAAATTATTCGTAGTTATTTTAAGAGATCAATGTATTCCATTTTATGTAGCGGTAATGACTATTAATTTAAATATTGAATATGAAATTTGAAATTTGAATTTTTTAACTACGTTGTTATATTTTTTTTACTTATTTGTGTTTGAAATATTTATGACTCAAGGGTTTTACTTTAAATTATTCGTAGTTATTTTGCGGGATCAAAGTATTTCATTTTGTGTAACGGGAATAATTATTAATTTTAAATATTGATTACTTTGTTTTAATTTTTTAATAATTGGTGTTTGAAATAATAATAAATCAAAAGTTTTAAAAAATATTAAATTGTGCTTACCGGGATTTGAAATTTAATTTTTTTTTCATTACGTTTTTATATTTTTTGTTATTTATTTGTGTTTGAAATACTTATGAATCAAGGGTTTTACTTTAAATTATTTGTAGTTATTTTACAGGATCAAGGTATTTCATTTTGTGTAACGGGAATAGTTATTAATTTTAAATATTGATTACTTTGTTTTAATTTTTTAATAATTGGTGTTTGAAATAATAATAAATCAAAAGTTTTAAAAAATATTAAATTTTGCTTAGCGGAAATGTGAAATTTGTTTTTTTACTTATTTGTGTTTGAAATACTTATGAATCACTAGTTTAAGTTGATATTATTCATAGGTAATTTGCAGGAGGAAAATATTAAATTTTGCTTAGCGGAAATTTGATTTTTTTTTCATTTCGTTGTTATATTTTTTTTTACTTATTTGTGTTTGAAATACTTATGAATCAAGGGTTTTACTTTAAATAATTCGTAGTTATTTTGCGGGATCAAGGTATTTCATTTTGTGTAACGGGAATAGTTATTAATTTTAAATATTGATTACTTTGTTTTAATTTTTTAATAATTGGTGTTTGAAATAATAATAAATCAAAAGTTTTAAAAAATATTAAATTTTGCTTAGCGGAAATGTGAAATTTGTTTTTTTACTTATTTGTGTTTGAAATACTTATGAATCACTAGTTTAAGTTGATATTATTCATAGGTAATTTGCAGGAGGAAAATATTAAATTTTGCTTAGCGGAAATTTGATTTTTTTTTCATTTCGTTGTTATATTTTTTTTTACTTATTTGTGTTTGAAATACTTATGAATCAAGGGTTTTACTTTAAATAATTCGTAGTTATTTTGCGGGATCAAGGTATTTCATTTTGTGTAACGGGAATAGTTATTAATTTTAAATATTGATTACTTTGTTTTAATTTTTTAATAATTGGTGTTTGAAATAATAATAAATCAAAAGTTTTAAAAAATATTAAATTTTGCTTAGCGGAAATGTGAAATTTGTTTTTTTACTTATTTGTGTTTGAAATATTTATGAATCAAGGGTTTTACTTTAAATTATTCGTAAATATTTTGCGGGATCAAGGTATTTCATTGTGTGTAACGGGAATGATTATTAATTTTAAATATTGATTACTTTGTTTTAATTTTTTAATAATTGGTGTTTGAAATAATAATAAATCAAAAGTTTTAAAAAATATTAAATTTTGCTTACCGGTATTTGAAATTTGATTTTTTTTTCATTACGTTTTTATATTTTTTTTACTTATTTGTGTTTGAAATACTTATGAATCAAGGGCTTTAGTTTAAATTATTCCTAGATAATTTGCAGGAGGAAAGAATTAATTTTTGCTAATCGGAAATTTGATTTTTTTTTCATTACGTTGTTATATTTTTTTTTTACTTATTTGTGTTTGAAATACTTATAAATCAAGGGTTTTACTTTAAATTATTCATAGTTATTTTGAGGGATCAAGGTATTTTATTTGTGTAATGGAAATGATTATTAATTTTAAATATTGATTATTTTGTTTTAATTTTTTAATAATTAGTGTTTGAAATACTTATGAATTAAGAATTTTAGTTGAAATTATTCATAGGTAATTTGCAGGAGAAAAATAATAAATTTGGTTAGCGGAAATTTGAAATTTGATTTTTTTACTTATTTGTGTTAGAAATATTTATGAATCAAGGGTTTTACTTTAAATTGTTCGTAGTTATTTTACGGGATCAAGGTATTCCATTTTGTGTAGCGGGAAAGATTATTAATTTTAAATATTGATTATGAAATTTGAAATTTGATTTTTTTTATTACGTTGTTATAATTTTTGTATTTATTTGTGTTTGAAATACTTATAAATCAAGAGTTTTAGTTGAAATTATTCATAGGTAATTTGCAGGAGGAAAGTATTAAATTTTGCTTTGCGAAAATTTGATTTTTTTTTACATTACGTTGTTATATTTTTTTATACTTATCTGTGTTTGAAATACTTATGACTCAAGTGTTTTACTTTAAATTATTCGTAGTTATTTTGCGGGATCAAGGTATTTCATTTTGTGTAACGGGAATAGTTATTAATTTTAAATATTGATTATGAAATTTGAAATTTTTTCATTACGTTGTTATAATTTTTTTATTTAATTGTGTTTGAAATATTTATGAATCAAGGGTTTTACTTTAAATTATTGGTATTTATTTTGTGCAGCGGGAATGATTATTAATTTTAAATATTGATTACTTTGTTTTAATTTTTTAATAATTAAATATTAAAAAATATTAAACTTTGCTTACGGGTATTTGAAATTTGATTTTTTTTTTCATTACGTTTTTATAATTTTTTTACTTATTTGTGTTTGAAATACTTATGAATCAAGGGCTTTAGTTGAAATTATTCATAGGTAATTTGCAGGAGGAAAATATTAAATTTCGCTCAGCGGAAATTTGAAATTTGATTTTTTTTACTTATTTGTGTTTGAAATATTTATGAATCAAGTGTTTTACTATAAATTATTCGTAGTTATTTTACGGGATAAAAGTATTCCATTTTGTGTAGCGGGAATGTTTATTAATTTTAAATATTGATTATAAAATTTGAATTTGGAATTATTTTTCATTACGTTATATTTTTTTTGCTTATTTGTGTTGAAATATTTATGAATCAAGGGTTTTACTTTCAGTTATTCATAGGTAATTTGCATGAGGAAAATATTAAATTTTGCTTAGCGGAAATTTGAATTTTTTTTTTCATTACGTTCTTATAATTTTTTTTACTTATTTGTATTTGAAATACTTATGAATCAAAAGTTTAAGCTGATATTATTCATAGGTAATATGCAGGAGGAAAATATTAAATTTTGCTTAGCGGAAATTTGAAATTTTTTTTTTTTTTCATTCCGTTGTTATAATTCTTTTTACTTATTTGTGATTGAAATATTTATGAATCAAGGGTTTTAATTTAAATTATTCCTAG
>CAUOPU010000056.1:0-33000 GCA_963457615.1 Nicrophorus investigator | reverse complement strand
ATACGGTCAGGGTTGTTCGTTCTAAAAAAAAAATACAATAAATTATAAAATGAGAAAATTCGTAAAAAAAAATTGTCTACTTACATATGTCTTAGATTCTGTAATAAATTTGATCAACTTTTGCATTTTTAATATTACAGTTTTTAAAATTCTGTTATTATTAAAAATTATTGTTATGAATTTAATAATATTCATACGGGGTCTTAGTTTTTGTAGATTTTCTTGTATCGATAAAGATACGCTACTCGCAAGATGTTCTATCTTTTGTAACTGCTTTGCAAACATCCGTTTTTCACGTGCAGATAGGATATTCACATTTATAATCAGCTCTTTATACAAGTCGCAAATATTATCCACATCCGAAACAACATCAACCCAATAGTATTCTTCAGATTCGAGAACATTATTGCACCACTGCTCTCTTTGTTTGATGACAAAAGAATTGACGGTGCCGTTCCTTCCTTGCAGCTTGGAATAATTATTAATTGTAAGTTCCTTTTTATAGCGAAGGGTGAATTCTTTATTTCGTCTCTTAAAACCCATCTCAAAAGTCTCTAAAACAGACTTCATCTGGTCAAGAATTGCTGCAGAATTTCTGTTTACGTAGTTATTCATTTTGGAGCAAGTGATTGAAGTAAACTGATTCAAAATTCAGTTTCTGCATGGTATTTATATTTTCAAAAATGTATGATTCCATTTGTAAGCACAGAGGGTATTAAGCAATTTCACCTTTTTCTATAAATTCCGAGAATAATATAATGTTTACTATTTATTCTAGAGGGATACAATAAAGTTGTTTATTTATTGCAGTCAATTAAATCAAATACCTGGTAAAAGTTTATTTTTTGCAACATTTAATTTTTAGTCGGAATAAAAAATTAAGAAAAAAAATGTATTGTACATGTTGCATTTATTGAGTGAATTTAAAATGGTTTGTAAAAATTAATCTCAAATATAAGTTTAGATAAGTCTCGCTTAACGAGCAAAATTAATTGTAATAAAAATGATTCGCTTCACGAGCAACGTTTCGCATAACTAATGAGAAACTTGTGTATTTTATGAACATATTTTGAATATATTAACTATCTCCGAACTATACTTTACAAATATAATTTGTGTTTGCTGTAAAAATTGCATTGCTGTAATAGTTGTATATTATCTTGCAAAAATAAGTTATAGAGGAGAGTTTGTTCAAAGACGACTTCATAAGACAGTGGCTATGTACGCTGTGTCGCATTTTTAACAAATTTTATTAGTTAAGTATGTAACATAAATAATAAATTAATTATTTGTTTCTTCAAAATAAAATTCGCATTCGTAAATCATCTTTATAATAAACGTATAATTTTCTGTTAATAAACGTTATAAATACATTTTTTTTTAGTTTTTTTTTTTCAGCATGGAACGCATTGTCGTATTTTATATTAGTTTATATAGCGAAAATTGTTTCTCCATACCAGTGTTTCATTATAACAGTAAAAATCCTGAAATTCTACAACAGATTTTGCTGGTTTAACGAAATTACACTGCAAATATTTTTATATTTGTTTATTTTATATATAGAGGGCTTACAACTGTAGTACCGTAGCGATATTGCAATAAAAATTGAGTCAGTATTTATTTTATGTAAAAATAAGCTTTGAATAAATTAAAGTTTATTTAATTTTACAAACAAAAATGTAAAGTAAGTTTATTTTACGAACTTAATTATTTTTTGTTAAAATGTATGACATTAGATGTATTTAATTTTATATGCTTATTAGAATAATTTTCTGATTAAACTAAAATGGGAACGTATTTAAAACTTTAGGTTTTACAGTAAATATTACCATTTTAGATTAATGGTACAATTTGAAACAGGCAAAAAAAAACACGAATTTCTTTTTTATATATTCTTTATTAATTAAAAAAGGACAACCTGTAAATTTATAATTATTACTAATATAATACATAAAAAGTAGGGGTCTTCGGTCTATTAAAAAATTAAGAAGAACTTTTTATATAATAGAATAGAATATTTCAGACTTTCCTAAAATTACTAATACTACGATTGCAACATTTGCTGATGATACAGCAATATTGGCATCGGATAATAATCCGTATATAGCATCTGAATGAAATACCAGTATCTCACTGTCACACTAAAAAATACCTAACCCAGAGTAAAACTTAATGGTCAAGATCTGCCCAAATAAATGAAAGTGAAATATCTGGTTAATCACATTCAGATTATGAGGGAACAATTGGATATAAATTTAATAATAAAGATATGATATTCAAATGTGAGGTGAAGTAAGCAAATCAAACATACAAATATCTGTTTAACTTGCTAAGACGAAGTGAAACGTCATTAAATGTCAATTCCACTTTAATATAGAAACAACTATAAATCAATAATAGAATTGTTATTATTCTGTATTTATTCACAAATTGGTCGTATTGCACACGCGAAAGATAGCGGACGTCTTTTGGATCGCTCCAAATCGTGTAGTGTTTTTTTCTTGACATTTGAATTATTATTTATTTAAAAATAAAAGAAAGATAAGTGTAAGAAGAAAAGGGACTGGAAGTTCCTTGCAGCGGGGTGCGGGAGTCGCCCTGTAATGGAAAACGAGGACATTTCCTCACAGCACTCCGCTGGTGAATTGGGTTTTCAGCCAGCTAAAAGAAAAAGAGTAAGACCTAAAAATATGAACAAAAATTACTCTAGTGATAACAGTGCAGCTGATACGGGATCGGAGTGCAAATCGAATGCGACTCCAATGTTCAAAAAATGGGAGAGAAAGAGATTTGTAAAAATAATGATAATGTGACTATTCCAACAAAAAATAGATTCCAGGTACTCAGCAACGAAAATTTAAATATCGTAGATGAAAATGACACAAAAAAGAAAGAACTTAAGCCGCCACCGTTGATAGTTCCGGGAATTATTATAAACATCAATAAATTAATGACAGCAATGAACTTAAATGCAAAAAATGGTTATTTCCTTAAAATGGTCGGAAAAGACAAAGTAAAAATTCTCCCGAAGACATCTGAGTACTACACATCAATAAAAAAAGACACTGGAGAGCCTAGGAACGGCATTCCACACTTACCAATTGAAAGAGGACATAAATTATAGAATTGTGGTGAAAAACATTCACAGTTCGGTTGACCTTCCTAGCCTAAAACAAGAAATAGAAAAATACGGGCACGAAGTTAAGAACATAATAAATATAAAAAGTAAACACACCAAAGAACCATTAACACTATTCTTTGTAGATATAGCTCCAAAACCTAATAACAAAGATATCCACCAAATTAAATATCTTCAATACACGAAGGTAGTGATCGAAGCACCGCACCGCAGATATGACATCCCACAGTGTGCGAGATGTCAGAGATACGGACACACCAAGAGCTATTGCTCACTGATGCCGCGCAGCGTGAAATGCGGAAAAAATCATCTCACCTCGGAATGCAGAAAAGAAAGAAACACCGAAGTAACATGTGCTCTGTGCAGTGGGTCTCACCCTGCCAACTACAAAGGCTGCAAAGTTTAGAAAGAATTACAAAATAAAAAATTTCCCAGACTAAGGGAAAAGAAATTACGCCAAGTACCCCAAATGAATTCATCATCTCAGCCACAACCATCTCAACAAAGAGAATATAAACGTACAAACCCAACTACATCCTACGCAAATGCTGCCATAGAGGGAGCAAATAATCAAATCGAAAATCACAACTTAGATGAAGTCGTCAGCCCACAACAATAAGACCCAGTAGCTCGTCTTGCAAATACTATATCTAAGCTCTTCGACAAAATAGACGCACTTCTGAATGTCGTGCTGGATCTCGTGTCAAAACTGACGTAATGGCTAATACTATTCGTCTAGTCTTGTGGAACGCCAATGGGTTAGCTCAACACAACGAGGAGCTGAATACCTTCCTCATCAAACAAAAAGTGGATGTTAAGTTTCCGAAATACACCCTATACAGCATGAACCACCCGGACGGAACCGCACACGGAGGGACCGCGATTCTAATTAGGAGCTCATTTAAACACCACAAAAGAAGCAAATACATCACCGAACATCTGCAGGTTACTAGCGTTGTTGTCGAAGACTGGACCATATCCGCCGTATACTGTTCGCCGAATCACTCCATCAAGCAAGAGCAGTTCCAAGATTTTTTTAACACCCTCGGCCCAAGATTTATAGCCGGTGGAGATTACAACGCTAAACACCAACAGTGGGGATCCAGACTGGCAACACCCCGAGGTAGTCTGAACTCGGAGATTATAAAAAAAGATGCACTACCATTTATATCTAACAAAAATACAGACTGGGAACTGTTTAGACAACTGATCGAATCTGAACTAAACTTGAAAATACCCCTGAAAAATGAAGAAGATATCGATCAAGGTATTGAAAATCTGGTACGCAGTATTTAGAAGGCGGCATGGACATCTACACCTGTAATACCTCAAAAAACAGAAAAAGTATGTCTAATTACGATTAAAAAAGCAATTGCCGAAAAGAGAAAACTCCGACGAATATGGCAGAACAGCAGACTACCTATAAACAAAACAATATTAAATAGAGCAACAAAACAACTGAAAGACATGATCTATAATTATAAAAATGAGAAAGTTGAAAGATTTATAAGTAATCTAACAGCAACACCTATAACGGACTATTCACTGTGGAAAGCCACCAAAGACATCAAGCAACCACAAACCCGTATTCCACCAATTAGAAACAGCAATGGTAGTTGGGCAAGGAGTTGCAGAGAGAGGGCAAAGGCATTTGTAGAACACTTTGAAAATGTTTTCAAACCCTTTACGAATCAGACGACCACAGACGTAGCGGACGACATAAATACTGTTCTAGACGCTCTTTCCAAATGTCCCTCCCATTAGAACCCGTCCGACCAGTCGAAGTGGTAGAGGTGATTGGGAAGTTGAAGTCTGGTAAGGCACCCGGTTATGACCTAATAACTGCAAAGGTTATGAAAGAGTTGCCCAGAAAAGCTGTGATTTTGATAACAACAATATTCAACTCCCTCCTGGGAAAGTTGTAGAGCTAGTGGTCATCCCTAAACCGGGAAGTCACATTACAGACCTATCAGCCTCTTGCCGGTAATATCAAAGGTGTTTGAGAGGATACTGCTCCGGAGGCTCTGTCCAATATTATCCGAGCAGGGTGTAACTCCGGACCATCAGTTTGTATTCCAACGTCATCATTCCACCATCGAACAGATCCATCGAGTGACAAACGAAGTTAGACGATCCTTGGAGGAAAAAAAATATTGCACCGCTGTATTCCTGTACGTAACCCAGGCATTCGATAAAGTGTGGCGCGAGGGACTACTCTGCAAAATTAAATTTAAACTACCTCATACATATTATAATATATTAAAATCCTTTTTATCCGATAGATTCTATCGGGTGAAGATAGAGAGTGAGGTAACGCAAATGTACCCAATCGAATCGGGTGTACCACAGGGAAGCGTCTTAGGACAGGTGCTGTACAACATATACACATCCGACCTTCCGACAACCATGGAGAACACCAGCGCCACCTATGCCGACGGCACCGCAATCCTTTCGTCCAACGAGGATCCGGTCGTTGCGGTGCGGGGACTGCAAGATCACCTAAATGAGTACCAGAAGTGGTTTTCGAAGTTTTCGTTCATCCTAAAACAGAGTACCTGCCCCCCGTCACACTAAACAGCAAAACCATATCTCAATCGGATAGTGCCAAGTACTTGGGTCTGCACTTGGATTGCCGGGTCACGTGAAAGAAACACATAGAAGCAAAACGGACGCAGTTGGGCATCAAGCTACGTAAACTGTTTTGGCTGGTAGGACACAAATCGGAACTTTCGTTAGAGAACAAACTTCTAATTTATAAATAAATAATAAAACCTATGTGGACCTTCGGCATACAGCTTTAGGGAACATCAAGCAACTCGAACATAGAAATACTACAACGTTTTCAATCAAAGTGCCTGCGCATCCTGGTACGAGCCCCTTGATACGTCACGAACAAATCACTACATAATGACCTTAACATAAACTTAGTGAAGAGTGAAATCTCCCGATATAGTGCGCGATACCGGAAAAGACTGGAGGACCACCTCAATATTGTCTCGCATTAAATCTGCTAGACAACAGTGATACCCCTCATAGACTAAAACGACACAACACCCTTGACCTCTCCTATAGGAATTAAAATTATTTTTTTTGTATTAATATTTCAGGTGCTGTAAAAATTATTCTTTTGTTATAATTGGATATATTTTAATTTGGAAGATGGGAAATCATTTTGCTCAGTTTATTTGTATTTGTTTATTTTTCTTTCTCCCAGCCTTGGAGAGCCCTGTCCAACTCAGGGAACATCGAGATCTATTGTCATCAATGGGTAGCAGACTCCATATCCTTTATTCCAACATCAATTACTTTCACCCAAAATCCAATCTTATCAAATCCTGCATCATACAAAATAAAATTTTCTGTTCCATATTTGTTGAAACCAAATCCCGTGTGTTACCCTCCTTCAGAGACTGACCTTTCCTTCGCCATCCTTCCTCAGTCCTCACTAACAATATCCGTGGTGGGTCCTCCGTTCTCCTCCATCCTTTATTTAAACTAGGAAAAGCTAACCCGCCCGTCATAAAAAAATCGCGCTATTGAAGTCCTCCATTTCACAATTCCTTTTAATAACTCTTATATTCACATTTTTCTGGTCTATATCCATCCCAACTCGAATATCGATGACTCCATATTCCTTAAAGCATCCCTATTCGAACATGTCCTAATTGTTGGTGACTTTAATTTAAATAAATCAAAGTCCCGTCACCTCTCCCACTTCCTGACCAATTCCGTCTTTGTCCGTATCCCGACACCCCTTTATTATGTCCGGTAATCCAAGCGCAACTCCAGATCTTGTTCTCTTCTCTTCTAGCATCCAACACCACATCAAGAATTTAGAGGTCTTACCTGATATTTACTCCGATCATCTGGCTATCCAATTTTACCTGGGGTTCTCTTCGTCCTACCTTCTAGATTTTGAATGTGGTATGTCTAATTTTAATTCTGATTTTATGTCCTTTGTATCTGAGAATCCTGAACTGTCTTTTGATAATATTACTAAATTCCACTCCTTAATTTCATCTACAAAACTTTGCTTTCAATAATTAATTACCTATAACGCCATTCACTGTGAATCAGACAAGGTTAATGATAAAGGGATTAAAACTGTGGAAGGCACCAGGATATGATCGGATAACAGCGGAAGTGCTGAGACAATTACCAGCTGTAGGGCTAAAGGTAATCACATTAATATTTAATGCCATCCTGCGGTCTGGTTGCTATCCTTTGCAGTGGAAGGTAGCCCAGGTCATACTCGTAGCCAAGCCAGGGAAGCCACCGGATGCAGTGACCTCTTACCGATCCATTAGCCTTTTGCCGGTTCTCTCCAAGCTTTTTGAGAAACTTCTAATGAACAGACTCAGGCCTTGGTTGTTTGAGAAGGTGGTAGTGCCGGACCATCAATTTGGTTTTCGGGGACGGCATGGTACCGTAGAACAAGTACACCATGTTGTTACTGAGATCAATCAAAGTTTAGAAGAGAAAAGGTACTGCTCTGCGGCGTTCTTGGATATATCGCAGGCTTTCGATAGGGTTTGGCATGTGGGACTGCTATATAAGCTGAAGAGGTCTCTTCCGCACGTGTATTTCAGCATCTTGAGGTCATATCTGACAGGAAGGCACTTTCGTGTTAGAGTGGGTGACGAAGTGACGGCGTTGCATCCGATCTATGCAGGCGTTCCACAGGGTAGTGTGATGGGTCCTCTGCTGTACCTGATATTCACGGCTGATCTACCAACGTCGGAGGAAGTAACTGTGGCCACCTATGCTGACGATACTACAGTCCTGGCATCGCACAACAATCCAACAACTGCTTCCCGACTGCTCCAAGTTAGCTTGGATGATATACAGTGTTGGCTCAGGAAATGGAGGATTCGAGTTAATGAAGTGAAGTCTGTTCATGTGACTTTCACAATGCACCGAAAAACATGCCTACCTGTTACTCTTAATAATTGTATCTTGCCACAGAATGATGAGGCCAAGTATCTGGGCATTCATCTGGATAGGCGTATGACTTGGAAGGTACATATTGCTAAAAAAAGGAAACAAATAGCCTTGAAGATCGCTAGCTTACACTGGTTAATAGACAGAAACTCCCATACAACACTGGAGAACAAACTACTCATTTGCAAGGCAATAATTAAGCCAATCTGGACTTACCGCATCCAGCTGTGGGGATCTGCTAGTAAATCGAATATAAATGTAATCCACCGGTCTCAATCAAAAACTTTGAGACAAATTTCCAATGCTCCTTAGTACGTTACAAACGAAGAAATTCATGTAAACACCAACATACCGTTTGTGGAGGAAGAGATTGCAAGTGCTAGTAGAAGATATCAACAGCGATTACAAGTGCATCCAAACATCCTGGCAACCAACTTAACCAACACAAGGAATGATCTTAGAAGACTGAAGAGGTTTAAGCCGCAGGACCTACCAAATCGTTTCATTTGATATGTGGTGATTTGTTATTACATCCTTTATTACTTAATTTATTTATATTCATTTACGTCAAACATCAGGCTTATTGTTTTTTTATTGTTTGTTTTTAAATAATAACAGATTGCTTGAATAAAAAGGGAAACAAAAAATAAATAAAAATAATTAATTACAAATTAATTTGTTGAATTTTCATAATAACTAAATAAAAATATTTTATTTTATATTTGTAAAATAATTTTCATTAATTGTTTTTGCTTAAGAAAACACATGTTTAAATGAAAATAATTAACTAAATTTGTTTAGGGTATGTTTGAATATTCCATTTATTATATAAAATAATTCATGAATTTATTCGATTATTTCTATGAACATTTCAATTATCGAATGATTTCAATTCTGATTTTAATTCAGAAAGTATCTTTTCGTTTTTCCTTATGATTACCATAATCGCCATTGCTTCTTCTGAATCATTACTGGACTTGCTCTTTTTACTAGATTGGATTTTGCTTTCTTCTAGACAGTTTGCAATCATCAGCTTGCACATATTCTTGATTTCTGCGTGGGACATCTTTTGGAATTTTAAAGTCAAAATGATTATTCTATAGTAATTTTATAGTATTTTTGTTAATATTTGGTAAAACCATATCTCAAGCAAATTAACCCTTCTTGAATATATTGAGATGTAATTAAATTAACGTAAATATAATTAACCACCAAACGATCTCACGGCTCTAAGGGTTGGGTTTTTGGGTGATTTCAGATTCGCGATACTCAAGACTATCAAGACTATTGTTATATTTAAATAACAAACCGGATTTGCTCGTTGACCAAGTAGTTTTAAATGATGTTGGATTCTGATTTTGGATACGTTTTGTGCTGTTTAAATAGTTAGTGTGATTGATAGCACTATCAGTTGATTTTTTTTTTAGTCTGGATTGTACTTTTTTGGTCTGCTTCATTTTCGATTCTACGACCACGTATCTTTATAAAATAGTACACACTTTGTTGAAAGTGTTGAATTCAAAAAAGATAAAACGAATAATTATTGTTATTGTGATTGATTCAGACATGAAAATGAGTATCATCATATGCCTAGTATTCAAAATTTACTTTCACATACAACATCGAGTGTTTGCGAATTTTGTAGAAAATTAACTCAGTTGTAAGAAAGTTTTTTACGTTTATAGAAAAACTGTAATGATGACTGTTTAAATTAAGAATTATCATTTATATAATTGTAACTAAATAAATTTAATGTTTCCTCTATCAAATTTTCTAATGTTTTATTTTAAACTTATTTAATATTACACATTTGTAATACCGGTTGTATGCGCATCGATTGTAATACTAGTCTATGATTGTGTTAAGTTAATCTTTATTACAAATATAATTCATAAAATATCGTTCAGCTACCCTATAACACTATGAAAAACTTTTTCTTCAGGTTAATTCAACTTCTTCTTTAGAAGCAAATAAGAACCATATCAATTTTTGGTGAATTTTTGGCAGTTTTTACTTGTAACTGACCCGATCCGCATTACTTGACCATTTCAAGAAAATAGGCTAACAGATATCTTAAATTTGTGTTCGCTTTTTTTACGAGTAAGGGTACACACTCACGATATTTTTATCGGAACCACCTAGCTCTTAATAATTTTGAAATGAACAAAAAATAATTCAAAATACATATAACTTATAGCCGAGAAATAGGTGACAATGTATGGATAATAAATAAAGTAATAAATATAATGCAGTTAATTTAGTTACAAAAAATATTAACAATCATTCTGTACTCAAATTTTAAATAAATATATAATTTTTACATCACTTGTATGGGTTACAATCACTACAGAACAGTTTTTTATTTTTTCACACCAAAGTTATATAAATAATTAAGGTGAAAAAAATACCTGTAGTAAATAGCGGTTTCGATCAGTGCATATTTACTGCACCACACATTTAAAATCTGAAAAAAACTAATTTTTTATTCAGCAAAATAAATTCTAAAAAACTTTATTCAGCGATTAATTTTTGAGCTATTTATTTCTATGCAGTTTCAAAATCATCGATTTATCTAGTTTGAAACAATTTGATATATTGACGGATCGAAGTAATCGCAATATTTGATGTATTCCTGTATTAACATTTTATTATTAGTTTATAAAAGAAATAATTATTTTTCATTACAATTATAATTCAAAGTAATAATTACAATATGCAAATTTTGATAATAGACTAGTTTCAATTTGAATTTCTTAATCAGATTTGCCAAAATATATTGGTGATTTTAAACTTCTAATATGTTTGAAAATTGGTGATTTGAATTTCCTGAAAATCTCTGGTTATATTTAACTTGAAAGTCAGTTGAATGACAAGAAGTGGATGGCCCTGTAGTTAAAATTTTCCATATTTTCCGGAAAAAAAAATTACATTACCTGCGTAAATAAAGGTGCAAATCAGTGGCATAACAAGTTGAAGATGGGCTCACGTGCAAAAAAAAATAAAGTACTTAAAATTAAAAAAGCAGGAAGTAAATTTGGTAGTGACCAAGTTATCTAATTATAAAATTATTATCATTGATAGACTCAAGGACGATAATGAGGAAAGTATAAAATTGCAGCTGAAGAACAACTCGATATTGTGATTGATTCTAGAACTAAAAGGAATAAAATGACCACATACCAAGTTTTCTAAATATATTTCCATATACAACATAAAGTGTATGCAAACGTTATGGATAAAATAAGTGAATTGCAAGAACGCTTCTATACAAATATTATTTGTAAAATTGTAAATATTTGTAAATAAATATATTTAATGTTTCCTGTATATATAATATATGAATGTTTATTTTTGTGTATATAAAATATTAGATAAATTTTATATGAATTATATAAAATCAACAGTAAAAAAAATACTAATAGCACTATATATAATATATGAATATTTATGTTTGTGTATATAAAATAGTAGATAAATTTTATATAAATTATATAAAATCAACATTAAAAAAATACCAATAGCACGTGTGTAAATAATACATTATCTATTTCCAATGCATATTTTTGTGGCTATGAAGGCTTGCATTGTGCACGGTAATTATACAAATTTAAATATAGGGTGATTTTGCCTTCCGGTTTTGTGAAACACCTTCAACAGTCTACGTCTTTTGCTCACAGCCATGGAACATTTTTCGTCCCACGAAGGACAAGGAGGGATTTGTCTTGCCTTTGTCGATCTGCTGCAGTTTGCCCTTGTTGCACTCAAAACCACAGTGGTCAAAGAAGGCAGGTCCAAATTGGGATTTTTGTTTATTTCCTTTTTATCTCCTCCAAGAGTTGCGTTTCTGGAAATCCTCTTTCTATATTGCGGACAATACCTTTGCAGCTTATCAGATGTGAAGAAATGTAGGCTTGCAGCTTTTCATTGGCGGGAAATGATGAACTCAAAAATATATTTGCGCTTTCTGCTGAATTGAACAGTACCGCAACACGGTTTCGACCTCTGCTCTCCACTTTATTTGTTATTTCTTTAGCTTACTGCCCATGGACATCGGCCAAATGGAAGAGTTGTCCTCTGAGGGTTCCAGGTTAATGAAATGAATGAATGAAATAAATGAACCTGTATTTTTTGCCTAGAGAAACAGCGGGAAATCCATATTTTTATATTTTATTAATTTCTGCAGAAAAAGCGCATATTAAGCAATAACAGTGAGGAGTGGGTTGCAAATAGAAATAAATGTAATCAAAGCAGATCATTGTGATGCTCGTGATATTATAAGTTTTGTGATTTCTATCTAAGCCTGTTGTTACTTTAAGTTTGTCGATCTCCTTATTGTGTTCTAATCATAACATACACTTTTATATTTGATAATTATTAAACAAGTCATGAAAGAATATCATTCATAATATTACATATTATGTAATTCGTCTTTTTGTCAATAATTTTTATTTTTGCGCTAAAGTTGGTAAAATGTTCTTACTAATGTCATTATCCACTATTCATATTATTAACTCATAAATGTCAAATGTTATTATCAATATTATTTCAAAGTTAAAACTAATTGTACTATTGTTTTATTGCTTTTTTTCTTCAAATTGAGTTTATATCAAATTGCCAATGATTGTCTGAAGTCTCAAAAATAGAAAATGTGTTGATTACATAGTTTATAGTTTGGAGATGCTCGGTTATGTGTATGAGAAGGATGTTCGAGTAATGAGGAACACAGAGATTCACACTGGCGATTCGACACGGATGTATATTTAAACAGTTGAAACAATATCGACAAACAGTAGAGTAACAGAGTACCTTACCAGGAAACGAGCGCGAGACAATCGAGAGAGAGTATACCTGGACTCATCCCTTATATACCCTAGAGAGGCGATACCGTTATCTCTTATCCGTATATTGAATTTTCCAGCGACATAATCCTTTTATGGAATCTTCCAGGAAAGAGATTTGTCTATGGAATTTTCTAGCAACGGAAACAGTTTATGGCACCACAATAGTTAACAATTATTATATTAAATAAATGTTGTAAATTTAATTTTATGATAATTTATTGTAAAATGTGGATAGGTATTGTACGAAATACAATTTCGATAAATCGATTGTGGTTTTTAAGGTCTCAAAATTGAATTTCTTCTTGTACTGCTTTACGCGTTTAGGTATTATAGAGGGAGAGAGAGAAAAAACCGTTGGAAAGCTGGTGTACATTTTAAATATGAACTTTACTAGAGCCGTAGTTCGGCTTGGATGCACACATTTTAATAAAACTAAAATATGTCGGAGCGTCAGGATTAGATTCCGATTTAGGCGTGTGGAGAAGTCATTGTTACAAATTTAGGACTAGAGATCCAAGCCCAGCGACCCTTCTGGCAACTCTCTGATCATTCTTCTCTCAATGTCTCTATCTGAATGTCTCTATGCCGGTCCTTCTGCTGCCTTGTTTCTCTCACACTCATTCCAGAGGAATCCCCTACCTTCTAGAAGATTCCCGAATGTGTGCGTGTCCTCGACACGTGTACTTAATAAACAAATAATGAAGACAATAGTGTTCTTTCTATCCTCGTCCTATTGTATTATAAAAGAACAGCAAATAAGCAAATATCTGGTGTTTGGACATATCTAAATATTCACGTGATCCCGATGGAATATCAACGTGACCCAGCGCGAAGACAATGATGTTTGACAACGATGGTATTGTCTCGCGCTGAGGTCCGCAAATAATTTGAAAGTAATTATAATATTTGGTTTCAATAGTATTGTCTCTTTGTGTACCAACACATAAGATGTTTGATCAGGTGTGGGACGCGTGCTCCGACAAATACAATCCTGAAAATGAATATTTTTTTGCCAAAAAACACTGAACTATACTTCAGGATTTCGTCAATTAAAAGAGTTATATAATAAGTGTAAACAAATAAATTTATTGTTATAAGGGAATTTTCGTCGTGTTAAAAATTAAAATATACAATAAATATTTTATGTTAATAAATAAAATTATTTTAAATTTTATATTCATTACAAAGATTTATAAAAAAAAATTTGGTTACAAATATATTGTCACTATATTTTCTACACTCTATTTTACACATTACACTCTATAGAATCCAGAAACTTTAAGCAATGGTCTAATTCTATCTTTTTATATATTTTTATCTTTTTCGGTAAATACATGAATATATCTTCTTCCATAAACTCATTTCATTTAAGTATACGTTAATATATCTTTGTTTTTAAAGTTTAAAGCATTTGTACTATAATTGTTTCGCAAAAAATAGCGAAAAGAACGAGAAAATTCAAGGTAGGAAGTACATATTAATTTCATCTATACTAATTGATACCAAATAATTATTTTGAAACACACGTTTGTTAATTCACAACAGAATATTGCACTTGAATTTTCTAGTGTAATTCTCGACAAAAGTAAATAATTTAAATACAATTTTTTTTTGTCTTATATATTTTTTATTTACAATCTGTCCGTGTGGACATTCAGTAAATCTGGTGTGATATTTTAATTTGTGTTGACATTTGTATTATTTTTAGATAAACTTTCCAATGGAAGTTTTACCTATTTGGCTTGGCTGGGATTTGAACCCGAAACTCACAATCGTGAGGTGGCGACTCTAACTATTTGGCTATGAGTCGCCTTAAATACAAAATTAATGTAAAAATATTTTTATTTTTATGAATAATACTAAAAATTAAACCACCTAAACAATTATATGTAAGATAATAACAGCAAAGTTGCATTGATGATTGAATGATATTGTTACAATTTGTTCAACTAAACTAATTTATGTTATCAACAAAATTTTTGTTTATAGGCAGGTTTTATTCTTCTAGTCCATATGGTTAGGGTTGTTCACTGTAAAAAACAACAAATTATAAAATATGAAAAATCGTAAAAACCTCCTTTGCTTACATATGCGTCTGGTATGATTTTAAATCGGAAGACTTAATAACATTATTAGAATAAGTCATTTTCAACATATGTATGTTTTCACTGCTGCTACTGGAGAACAAATGATTTATTTTATTTTTAATTTTCCTTTTATATTATTTAGTTCGCATGGATCATAAACGGTTATTATATTGCTGCAGCTTAAAAATTGAAGCAGCGATTGGCGCAATATTAGCAGGCCGACCCTAATTACAAATATATCAAAATATACATCAAAATCCTATATTAAAAATAATTTTCTTATATCTCTTAATTCAAAATGTAATAGTAATAAAACATAATATTGATTTTGGGAAATTCCAAGGAATATATGTTTGTCTATGTATATTTTGCAATATATAACTATTATCTAATCACGTTATTAAAAATATAATATTTAAACAATAAATATCAAAATTGGAAAATTGGAACATTTTTCATTGAGAGTAATAAAAATTATAATATATAAGAATAATAATATTTATTTACTAGAAAAATATTAACAAAAAAAAAAACAAAATAACAGAAATGGAATAAAATTACACGACTATTGACCGTAGCTTTATGTGACAGTTACTAATTTTTATATTAAAAATTGTTAAACAAAAAAATATATTTAATAATAATAATTAAGCCAGCTATAGACCTATCTCCCTACTGTGCTGCATGAGTAAAGTCTTGGAAAAGATGATGAGCAAGCGTCTTATGTGGCTCTTGTAATCTCGGGGTCTGCTGGTTGACTACCAGGCTGGTCTCAGGAGACGTCACTCGTCTGTGGATCACCTACTTAGATTGGAGAGCGCCATCCAGAGTGCGTTCCAGTCAAGAAAACATTTGATAGCTATTTTTTTCGATCTGGAAAAGGCGTTCGACATGACGTGGAGATACCAAATCTATAAGAGACTTCACGACTGGGGAATCAGGGGAAGACTGCCTGTACTTATAAAATCCTTCCTTTCCGAGCGCTCATTTAGAGTTCGAGTTGCGTCATCCCTATCGGGATCTTTTGTGTCGCAAAATGGTGTACCCCAGGGATCGACGCTGAGCGAGGTCCTCTTCGCTATAGCTGTCAATGATCTTGCTGAATCAATACATGACCCTGTACATAAAAGCTTATATGTTGACGACTTAGCGATCTACATGTCGGGAAATTCGGTACGAGGTATGGAGAGGAGACTTCAGACCGCAATCGACTCGGTGTGCCGTGGCGGAGTCTAAGGGTTTCCGTTTCTCTACGTCCAAAACTGCATGTGTACACTTTTGTAGGCGCAGGCGCGCGCATAGGGACCCCGTGTTTACCCTCCGAGGTCTAAACATTGACTGTGTAAATCAAATAAGTTTTCTGGGATTGACCCTTGATAAAGCCTTGAATTTTCGAGCCCACATAACCCAACTTGCCATACGTTGCAAACGGGCATTAAATGTGATTAAGTGTTTGGCTCACATAGAATGGGGTGTCAATTCTGATGTGCTTTTGTCTTTATACAAGTTTATTGTTTTGTCAAGACTCGATTACGGTTGTTTGGTCTACGCTTCAGCACGAAAATCTGTTTTAAAGCAGCTGGATACAATCCATAATTGGGATATCAGGTATGCTATGGGAGCATATCGAACGTCTCCCATTTCTAGTCTTTTGTGTCTAGCGGGTATGCCTCCCCTCAGCTGTAGGCGTAATCAATTCCTTCTGCGATACGAGCTGGCTATTCTATCGAACTCCGCTCATTTTAATTTCAACCTGTTTAAGAGTAACGATCTAATAGTCAGATTTTTGTCCAGGCCTACTTTCACGAGACCAGTTCCGGTTCGTGCTCACGAACTCCGGTCTCGCCTTGATCTTGGGCTGCCTGTGACGTATGATGCCAGTTTTTCCATCTACCCGCCCTGGCTACTGTATCCCAGAGTTCTTAGGGATATGACCTTCCTTCCCAAGTCTACGACATCTCTCTCAGTTTTCGAGGAACTTCTAGATGAAATACTTGGGGGACACCCAGGTTTTATCGGTGTATTTACGTATGGCTCTGTTAGCGACTCGGGTTCGGGTTCCGCATATGTAATGGAAGGTGAGGTTCGTTCTTGGGCACTTCCTGAACTTTCGGGTGTGCTTACTTCCGAACTTTACGCGATATGGCAAGCTTTGGAGCACTTCGGTTCGCAGTGCGAGAAATCCTTCCTTGTCTTCACTGATTCCGTGGCCGCCTTGGATTCTCTTACACACGTTTGGTCTGGAGACCCTTTCGTGCAGCTCCTCTTGAACAGGTTGTTCGAACTTAGCGTGCAAGGTTACGATATCAGATTTGTTTGGATTTCCGGGCATCTTGGCATAGGGGATAATGATCTTGCTGACGCTGCTGCCTGGTAGGCGGCTGCTGGTGGCTTTCGCATTGGCGCTCCTTGTAGGCCTGACGACGTTAGGTCCTTTGTGTCTCTGAGGGTTCTCGCTGAGTGGCAGTCGGAGTGGCTTGCAATAGACAGCAAGCTTAAGCGGATAAAATCGTCTGTTTCGACTTGGAAATACCCCTTGTCCTTATCTAGAAGAGAACAAGTTGTTTTGGCGAGACTGAGAATTGGCCATACTAGATTAACCCATTCTTACATCATGAATAGGGATGATGCCCCGATTTGCCGGGAGTGCCGGGTTCCTTTGTCTGTCGCCCACATATTTGAGGAATGCTCTCTTTACGAGCTTCAGCGTGTGGAGGCAGGTTTGCGGGGCGCATTGGAGTATGATCTCGGTAATACTCCTGGCTCTATAGAATCATTACTGCAATTTTTGAGAGTTTCTGGCCTCTTCACGAGGTTATAGAGCCCCCCCTTATCATTATTATTATTATTTTTATTATCATTATTTTTATTTACTTACTTATTTATATACTTCCCCAGTAAATACGCATATCTGCTGATTTTTATTTATTTATTATTTATTGCTTCTCAATTATATGTAGTCACGGATTACCTGTTGCTAGTCATCGTATATTTATTGTCCTTAAAATTAAGTTTTTTAATATTATTCGTTACGTATACATTTTATATTTACATTTTTATACATATTTGTCTATATTTTTAACTTATTTATTTATTTATTTTTTAAACTATATTTGGTCTCGGACTAATCAGTTTCTAGTCATTTTTTGTCTCTGTCCGTCCATTTATTATTTATTTATTATAGTTTAATATTAATCTTATGGCTAATGACCTTCGCTGTCGATGCCACAAAAAAAAAAAAAAAAAATTAAATTGATTACAACCATAAATTACTAATTCCTGGAAAAATATATTTTTAGGAAAATAATTAAACATGCAAATGGAATTAGTAAAAAGAATACACAATACTAAACTAAAAAAAAAATTAGACTTCAATATAACTATAATAGTAATATATTTGGTTTAACTTTAACTTCGTAATTATAATTACATTTGCTAGTTTTATTAGCGTCATGTCAAAATATTAAAATATACCAAATGAGGAATAAACTAGAACTTTGTGTTCAAAATAAAAATAATTTTATTATAAGTCATAATTATAGCATATGTAGTACTATTTACCTTACTTTAAGCAAGGAATTGTTGTGAAATAATAAAATGATAATATTTTTGCAATAAATGTAAGAAATAGCCAATTCGAAAACTTTTTATTAAAAGATAATAATTTTTAAATGTTGCGCTGTTTGAGTTGTACCTCATGGATAGACCTCAGCGCGTGAGAGTCATGGGGTATGTTTGGTTCTGAGATGTACAGCAGGTTTGGTATCCCGCAGGGGAGAGTTCTGGCGCCTGACCTGTACAACGTGTAGCCTAGTGATGTGGTGGACATTGGTGGAGTGCTGGGAAGCATGTATATGTACGCGGATGACACATGTATCATCTACGGGCATGAGGATGAATTGTTACTACAGGATATAATTAACAACGATATGGACTGGCTTCAGAAATGGTGTGATGATAACTTTTTAACAATAAATGGAACTAAAACACACTACGTGGTAATGAATAACGGACTGCATTGGGATAGTCATTTTGAACATACTAAAGAAAAAAAAATCATCTATTATTGGATCTATGTGGAGGGTTTGTGGATATCTCCCGGTAAGGTGCAGTATATGGACATCTAGATTGTGCTATGGTGTTGAAGTGTGGGGAAACACAACAAAAGCAAATATAAATGTGTTACAAAAATGTACACAAAATAGTGCATAAAAAATAAAGACGCGGTAGGATCTGATATATAACAAGGACACGCACAATCATGATACAGAAAAAAGCGAAACAAATATTATGAATAGAAGTTTATTAGTCTCTGTAGAATATAATAACATTCCAGATAACATTAGGAAAGCGTGAGACTTGGCGGCGATCGCACGTGTTTTCGTGCGCTCTCGAAGTCTGATAGTACTCTATCGCTTGCAAACTGAAACTCAAGGTGTTATTCGTACCGTGCTGAGGAGTGCATGGCCCTGCAAGAGTGGGTCTTTAACGGTGACCTCCGGATACCTGGCAACCTCCGGTTGTAATTTGCCTTGCTGCGGTAAGCCGGCTCTGCTGCAGTTGACGTGTAATTCCGAGCATACTCGTGGGATCAAGATGAGTAAAAATGATTAAATGATTAAAAAAAAATTCAAGCGAGGGCCCTGCTTCTTTCTTTATTTATTTCTACAATCTATCTCTTTATATGAGATATTAAGTTGAATTGTTGTCTCTAGAAAATAAAAACAAAAAAAAAATATAAATTCTTGAAGACATAGTCCATCGACTAGCCTTCATTTAAGTGTTGTTGGTTTGGACGTACTCACTAACACACGCACATACAATACAGTGAACCTATCCAAATCGACTTAGCAGATCCTGTGGTTTGAATTTCTTCAGTCTCCGACGTTGGTCGCTGGTGTCCGTCAGTCCACTGGCAAGTATGTTTGGGTGGGATTCCAGCCTATGGTAATATCTGATGCTGGCTCCAGCAATCTCCTCTCTAACTAAATTCATGTTCGTATGTTGGTGGATTTCATTGTTGGTAGCGTACCATGGAGCATTGGCGATTTGTCTGAGTGTTTTGGACTGGAATCGCTGAATTATGTTAATGCTGGAATTGCAAGCTGATCCCCAGAGCTGGATGCCATAGGTCCAGATTGGCTTAATTATAGTTTTATAGATGAGTAGTTTATTTTCCAGCGAAGTTTTGGTGTTTCTTCCTATGAGCCAATGCAATTGTCTAGCCTTCAATTCTACTTGCTTTCTCTTCTTCTTTATATGCTCCTTCCACGTCAAACGGCGATCGAGATGCATACCTAGGTACCTGGCTACATTTTCTTGTGGGAGAACACACTGATTTAGAGTCACAGGTGGGCAAGTTTTTTTGCGCAAAGTAAATGTAACGTTGACCGATTTTGTTTCGTTTGCTCGAATTCTCCATTTCCTGAGCCAGCACTGTATTTCATCGAGACTTGTCTGTAGCACTCTCGAAGCTGTCACCGCATCATGATTCGATGCCATCACCGCAGTGTCATCAGCAAAAGTAGCCACCGTAACCCCATCAGATGTTGGTAAATCCGCCGTGAATAATAGGTACAGTAGCGGTCCCGAAACGCTTCCCTGAGGAACACCAGCGGAAACTGCGCGTAATGATGTTATCTCTGAATTAATTTTTATTTGGAAATACCTTCCTGTCAGGTATGATCTCAGGACGGTGTAAAAAACATGAGGCAGACACTTCTTCAACTTATAGAGTAATCCTTTGTGCCATGCCCTATCAAATGCCTGAGACACATCGAGGAAGGCAGCAGAGCAATATTTTTTTTCCTTCAAACACTTGCCAATTTCGGCAACCACACGATGAACCTGCTCCACAGTGCCGTGTTTTTCTCTGAAGCCAAACTGGTGATCAGGCACTATATTATTTTCGATTAACCACGGCCTCAATCTCCGCAAAAATAGTTTTTCAAATAACTTGGATAGTACCGGCAAGAGGCTGATTGGTCTATATGACGTGACAGCGTCTGGTGGCTTACCCGGCTTAGCAATCAGAATGATTTGTGCCACTTTGCATTGAGGTGGAAAGAATTCAAGTCGTATGATGGAATTGAATATAATGGTCACTATTCTTATGCCCGTAAACGATAATTCTTTCAAGACTTCCGGTGTTATGAGGTCGTATCCAGGTGCTTTTTTGGGTTTCAATCCTTGTTGTATCATCAGCTTAACTTCATTTGGCTTGAAAGGTTTTATTGGAGGAGACATTTGGAAGGGTGATTGCAAAAACTGATCAATGTCAGCATCCTCCCCATCATCAGGATCCGCAGGAAACGGTTGAAAAACACCACGAAGATAGTTAGCAAATAGTTCAGCCTTGTCCCTGTCACTTCTAGCCCAACCACCGTCCTGCCTACGTATTGGATGCACTCTCTGTTTAGGCTGTTTCAAGTCCTTGGTTGCTCTCCATAGCGAATAGTCGGTGGCTTCGGTCGGAGAAAGGTTGCTTAAGTAGTCATTCAGAGCTTCGTTTCTAGTAATGATTTCAGTTGACGTGTCGATCTGTTTAGTAGAGTCTTGTCTGATGGATCATGAGTTTGTTGCCAGATCTTTCTTAGCCTTCTTTTTTCTCTGATTAAAGATGCAATATTTGATGGGCAGCTGTAAGATACTCGGTTAGGATGTTGGGGGGGAGTAGCACTCCATGCAGCAGATTGCACCGAAGTGGTCAATTTTTCGACAGCGTTTTCCAGCTCTTGCTCAGTTTTAAGGCAGGTGTCATTATCCAAACTCGCATCGAGATATTCTCGGAAGAGTTCCCAATTTGTTCGTCGGTTATAGAGAGTAGGTGGTTTTGTTTTTAATTTTATTGCTGCTGTTAGAGTTATGATTACTGGAGAATGGTCCGATGACAAATCTAGGCACGAATTTATCGCTAAGTAGTTGCTGGATATCCCCCTTACAATAGCAAAATCCAAAAGATCAGGTTGTTTTGCCGTGTCTGTTGGCCAATAAGTTGGTTCGCCAGTGGACAGAGGTATTAGATTTCGTGCCTGCATTGCTCTCAGTAATTCACGTCCCTTGGTGGTTATTAGTCTAGAACCCCAGTTAGTGTGTTTTGCATTATAGTCCCCTGCAGCTATAAAACGTGCGCCCAATGTGTCGAAAAAATCTCCGAAGTGCTCGATTTTATTATTATGTTTTGGGGGACAGTAAACACTGGATATGGTGATCGAGCCTCTCCAATCCTCGACAACAACACTCGTTGCCTGAAGATACTCTTTCTGAAACTTTGGCAATTCATAATGTTTGATTGTGTTCTTGATGATGATAGCAGTACCCGCATGCCTTGTGCCGTCGGGATGGTTGGTCTCGTAGATGGAATACCCAGGTATATTTATATAGCTCTTTGACGTACAGCGAGTCTCTGAGATGAGCAACAAATCCAAATTATGAAAACTGATGAAATTAACCACTTCTAGTGTATGCTGGACTAGGCCATTTGCATTCCAGGCAGCAATTTTAAGTTCTTGGAGGTTCATTTTAGCTTCCTGACAAGCTCAGTGATGAGAGTGAACAATGTGTCCAGCTTTCCCATCATTTGGGTCATCATATCGCTGAGTTGTTCGAATTGCTGTGATGGTATAGGTATTTCTCTTTGGCTTTTGGCTTGCTGAGCATATGATATTTCGGGTGTAGCTATTTTTGATGGTTCTGTGGCAGGTAATGTCTGCAACACTTTAGGCCTTAGAGTTGGGAATGTCCGTTGTTTAATTTCCCTATACACTTCACAACCTCTGTAGTTTGGATTGTGTAACCGGATTGTTTCCCTCGCAAAGCGCACATTTGGCTGGAGTATCTGGAGATTTCGGGCACTCCGTAGTCGCGTGATTTTGGCCACATTTTACACATCTAGGTTGCTTGGTGCAGTAGTTCTTGGTATGTCCGTAACACTGACAACGGAGACACTGTGGTATGGTTTTGAATTTTCGTGGGGCTTCGAAGCTGATTCTTTGATGCAGTAAATATTTTACACTATAAATGTCTTTATTATTGTCTTGCTGTTTCAGCTCAATATAGAACATGGATAGCATTTTTGTCTTATCTTTGCTGCTTCTAATATTTGTAACATTTGTTACAACGTGACCCATCTCTTCAAGTTCATTTTTGATGTCGTCCACACTACAAGAGAAGTGCATATTTCGTAGCACCACCCTAAACGATCTATTAGATTTCATTTGGTACGAATGACATGGGATATTTTTTTCTTTGATGAGGTTGCTGATTTTCTCGTAGTCATTTATGGTCGTTGGCTGAACCTTGACTTGCTTATTCCCCATTAGTTTCAAGGTATAACCGTTCTGACCTATGGAGTTGAAGTCTCTTATCATTTTATTAATATCATCTACATCCGGTATGAAAAACGGAGGAGGTTTTAGCGTTAATGTTTTTTTAATTTCATTTTCAGGTGTTGCGTTTGCGGTTTGCGTATTTCCCGAGTCAGCTGACGTGCTAGCCAAGACAGAATATGGATTGCTAATCAGCAGTGTATGTTTTTGGACAATGGGTTTTTGTTTGGCTTGTTCCTTTGACTGCTTTTGTTGTTGCTTATGTTGTGGTATTGGTTGTTTTTGTGGCTGAGTTTGTATTTTTTTGCTTTGTGACTGTGTTAGGATTTGTTGTTTTTGTGTCTGTGTTTGGATTGGTTGTTGCTGTTTCTGTTGCTGTTCTTGCACTCTTTTTTCTAAACCTTTCAATTTCTGTCTTGCTTCCTCCAGCTCTTTTAGTAGTTGGAACATGCTGGTTCCCTCTCTGGTTACTCCCGCGTCTTCGGATGTATTTTGTCCAGTGTTCGGTTTCTTCTTTCCGAGCAACGGGATTTGAATTTCTGTTTTTTTCGGCCAGGCCTCTTCCTCTTCACCAGGTTCGTTATAATTTGATTCCTCTTCAGACGAGCCTTCGTCTTCCATTTCTGTTTTTACACGCCCTTGCTTGACTTCCGGTTAATTGCGGATTATTAATGTTCGTAGCACCCACTGTATGAACTTAAATTATGCGATATATTTGCACTTATATTAATTTTACTATTATTTTTACGAGGGACTCAGAAATCACTGTTCACACGACGCGGTCCAAACTAGAAAAAAATTGATGGGACAAATTTCGATAAACTGAGTCCTTTCATTAGAGCAAAGGCTATGTATGAAATAATTGGAGAAACTAAGACGATTAAAAAAATAAAAAAAGGTTTGTTAGGGGAAGTGAACACCAACAAACAGTCACAGAGATTATTCCAAATTAAGATTTTTAACGATCTTCCTGTGGAAGTGACCCCACATAGAACTTTAAACTACAGTAAGGGTGTAATTTATTGCTCTGATTTACTTAACTGTAGTGAGGAAGAAATTCTAGAAGGATTAAAAGACAGTAACGTCTCAGACATTAGACGGATAAAGACCAAAAGAGACGGTGAGCTGAGGGATTCTGCTTCTCTCGTGGTAACCTTTAAGTCCCCTGATGTTCCCAAGAAGCTAAAGGTTGCCTTTTATAGCCTAGAGGTGAGACTGTACATTCCCAGCCCTTTGAGGTGTTTTAGGTGCCAAAAGTTTGGACATAGGCAGGCTGCCGCATGAGGGTGAGCCCTGTAAGGACCCACTTAAGTGTATAAATTGTGGTGGTGACCATTCTACTAGATATACTAAGTGTCCCAAATTTAAAAAAATTAAAACTTTAAATAAAATTTCTTACATAGAAGCACGAAAAAAAGTTTTGCCATTCAATAGCACAAGTTCATATGCAAGTGTGGCTTCGTCTCCGGTCTCGGCGTTGCCGGCTCGGGGTTTTAGCATTGAGGGCCTTGCGGTTGCCTTAGTGCCGCTGATCGTCCGGGCCTTGAGGCAGGAGTTGGATGCTCCTGTTAATCTCGTTCCGATGTCTCATACCGAAGAGCGTGGCCCTCCGGTGCCCCCGGGAGGTGGTGGTGTTTCGGCTGTGTTGGCCGTCCCGGGGACTGGCGACGTTTATAGGGTGCCTGGCACCCTGGAGGCGGACAAGCGCAAGCGTGCTGAGGACTCTCCTTCCGTGTCGGGGGAGAGTACCGAAGCCGAGAGCGACATAAAAGAGTCCTCCGAGGTGAGGTGGCTTCGTAAGAAAGGGCCGTGGAAAAAGGGAAAACCCCGAAAGGTCTTGACCTCCTCCACTGGTCATCAATCTTGACGGGTACACGATCCAAATTTATTTCATTTTTTATTTTTTTAAAAAAGGTTTAAAGTTTTAATTTATTATCGTCCATTGCCTTTTATTTTTGTTATTTTAGTCTTTTCTTTTAATCTGTATATATCTTATTGCTTTACGTAAGCAACCTATTTTAACCTTTTATACAGGTATTTTAAGTAATCGATTCATCAATTTTCCTATTTAATTATTTTTTATTCATATTTATTTATTTATCAAAAACAAGTTCTAAATTATGGAAAAAATTATCCAATGGAACTGCAATGGCTGTGAGTCACACATATGCAAATTAAAATTGATAGTAAATAGACAGTCTCCTGTATGTATATGTCTCCAGGAGACCCACTTCAGGCCTTTGCAGCCATTCAACCTCGACGGATACGTGGTGGTGCGCAGGGATGTTATTCCGCGTCTTCGAGCAAGGGGTGGAGTGGCTATTGCGGTGGAGTACTCTAGACTCCTTGCACGGGATCGACCACTTCCCTATCATTGTTTCGGGTGCAATGAGGTTTCCCAGACTAGTTCCTAGGCGGTGGTGCCTCGACTCCGCTGACTGGGGGTCTTTCTGTGTGAACTTGATACTACCTCGTATTCCTCGAACCTCTGGGAGGGTCGCTGGAGGATCTGTACCTTGGTGGAATGAAGATATAAGGTCGCGGATTCGAGAAAATATTCCGGTTTTCGCGCTGCGCAGGCGGGAGCTGGAGACCGAATTAAATTTTGACAATGGCACTATGCATAGTTACAACCTGCTCTTTTCTTTGTCTGAGCTGTCTAATGTCCTTGATGCTACGGGTGATTCATCCCCAGGGCCTGATGATATCCCATACGAAATGTTGCGTAGAATGCCGCTGTCAGGACGGAATAAATGATGATGATGATGAGCAAGCGTTTTATGTGGCTCTTGGAATCTCAGGGTCTGCTGGTTGACCACCAGGCTGGTCTCAGGAGACGTCACTCGTCTGTGGATCACTTAGTTAGATTGGAGAGCGCCATCCAGAGTGCGTTCCAGTCAAGAAAACATTTGATAGCTATTTTTTTTGATCTGGAAAAGGCGTTTGACATGATGTGGAGATACCAAATCTATAAGAAACTTCACGACTGGGGAATCAGGGGAAGACTGTCTGTATTTATTAGATCCTTCCTTTCCGAGTGTTAGAGTCCGAGTGGCGTCATCCCTCTCGGGGTCTTTTGTGTCGCAAAATGGTATACCCCAGGGATCGACGCTGAGCGGGGTTCTCTTCGCTATAGCTGTCAATGATCTTGGTGAATCAATACATGACCCTGCTTATATGTTGATGACTTAGTGATCTACATGTCGGGAAATTCGTTACGAGGTATGGAGAGGAGACTTCAGACCGCAATCGATTTGGTGTGTGCCGTGGCGGAGTCTAAGGGTTTCCGTTTCTCTACGTCCAAGACTGCATGTGTACACTTCTCAGCTGTAGGCGTAATCAATTCCTTCTGCGATACGAGCTGGCTATTCTATCGAACTCCGCTCATTTTAATTTCAACTTGTTTAAGAATAACGATCTAATAGTCAGATTTTTGTCCAGGCCAACTTTCACGAGACCAGTTCCGGTTCGTGCTCAAGAACTTCGGTCTCGCCTTGATCTTGAGTTGCCTGTGACGTATGATGCTGGTTTTTCCTTCCACCCGCCCTGGCTACTGTATCCCAGAGTGCTGAAAGATATGACCTTCCTTCCAAAGTCTACGACATCTCCCTCAGTTTTCGAGGAGCTTCTAGATGAAATACTTGGAAGACACCCAGGTTTTATCGGTGTATTCACGGATGGCTCTGTTAGCGACTCGGGTTTGGGTTCCGCATATGTAATGGAGGGTGAGGTTCGTTCTTGGGCTCTTTCTGAACTTTCGGGTGTGCTCACTTCCGAGCTTTAGGCGATATGGCGAGCTTTGGAGTATTTTGGTTCGCAGTGCGAGAAATCCTTCCTTGTCTTTACTGATTCCGTGGCCGCCTTGGATTCTCTCATACACGTTTGGTCTGGCGATCCGTGTTTGCGGGGTGCATTAGTGTATGATCTAGGAAATACTCCTGGCTCCATAGAATCGTTGCTGCAATTTTTGAGAGGTTCTGGCCTCTTCACGAGGATGTAGAGCATCATATTATTATTTTTATTTATTTCCCCAATCATTTATAAATATGCATATCTGCTGATGTTTACTTATTTATTATTTATTGCTTTTAAATTATATGTAGTCATAGATTACCTGTTGCTAGTCATCGTATATTTGTTGTCATGTACCTTACAATTAATTTTTAAATATTGTTTGATGTATATATATACATCTATATTTTTAACTTACTTATTTTATTTATTTATTTATTTTATTTTTTTTTGTCGCCTTTTAAATTATATGATGCTTTTTTTTAAAATTATATTTGGTCTCGGACTGATCAGTCTCTAGTCTGTTTTGTCTCTGTCTGACCATTTATTGACATATTATAGTTTCACCTTACTAATAATCTGTCGATGCCACAAAAGGAAAAAAAAATAGGAAAGAAAAGGAAACTATAAAAATCAAAAAAAACTCAGAGATCACTATAAAAAGAAAAAAAAACATCATAATATCCAACAGAGCATCATAATATCCAATAACCTCTCTCACAATACTAGTTACAAGGATTGCCTGGAAAACTGAAGATGAGGAGGGCAAAATGTAATAATAAAATATAGAACACTGAAAATTGTAAATAATTGTATATAAACATAAAAAATAATAAATAAATTAAGAAATTGATACAATAAAAAATAAATGAATTATATCATGAAAATAAATAATAATTATTTTAAATGCAAAAAAATAGTAAAAGAAAAACATACTATAACAAAAATAAAATAAAATGCCACTACTGCAAGGAACCAAGTCCAAGAATCACAAATACAATATTTTTTATACAATTTATTACAAATAACTCAAAACAAACACTTCAATATACCTACACTTTAAATATCTATTACCCAATTTATCTTTGTCAGCAAGAAATATCATCTTCGATTGTTGTAGAAGTAAATTCGGTGTTGCACTTAAGAACTAATACCTTACCCATGATACCTATCACGTTCTGACCCGGATGACTTTAACATGAATTACTTTCTATTTGGTTATTTGAAGTAATTAAACTTTCCTTGAAATTGGAGCTATTATCCATTTTACTTTGCTATTTCTCTTTTTTTTACATCATAGCTTTCATCATCAATGAATAACCTTAACTTGCTCCCGAAACGCAATCAACTTTATCCTTCTCCAAACCTTATCTTTCTTAACAAAACAATTTCTTGAAAAATTACTACTCTTTTTCTCACTTATTAGTTAGTTTTGTGTGATACAGGTTACGTTAAACTGTCTTTTTTTTCGTCAAGTAATGCTTTGTGAATTTAAACAAGGCAATATTGCTAAGGCGACAGCTGGAAAATATGCTGTGTATATGGTGAAGGACTAATAACTGACCGGGCAAATTACGTTCTGGAGATACGACCTTAGAAGACGAGGGCGGGACGTCAATCCGACTTTGATGACAACACTTAAAAGTCAATATTGGAGCAAAATCCACGTTAATCAACAAAAGGTATAACAGAAAGATTGAATACATCACAATCAACTGTTAACCTGGAGAAATTAAATTAAAAATTATTAAACAATAAAATTATATTACATAATAATAATATTCATTACAACCATAAATTACAAATTCCTGATTAAAATTTAATTATTTTCTTCACAAGGGATGATCCTAAAAATTATCTGAATTCATCATGTAGCTTTATAGAAGCTAAGCGTTAATATGAATGTTCATTTTTTAAAATCGGATCGGTAGAACTGTAGTTACAGCGCAGAAATTTGCGTGCAAAATGCGTTTATTTTTGGCTGAAACGTTCATATCCGGAGACTTTGAATTTATTGCTCAAAAATTAATTTTATCTTTTGAATGCGTGGAGCGATTTCGATGAAACTTTAACTGGATACTTCTAGGAGTAATCCAAGCATTATGGCGAAGAAAGAATTTTTTTATCTCGCTTGGTTCAAGAAATAATTAATAAAAATAACAAATAATTCTTGATTAAAATTTAATTATTTTTTTCACATGGAATGATCCTAGAAATTATCTGATTTTACCATGTAGCTTTATAGAAGCTAAGCGTTAATATGAATGTTCATTTTTTAAAATCGGATCAGTAGAACTGTAGTTACAGCGCAGAAATTTGCGTGCAAAATGCGTTTATTTTTGGTTGAAACGTTCATATCCGGATTGATTGAATTTATTGCTCAAAAATTAATTTTATCTTTTGAATGCGTGGAGTGATTTCGATGAAACTTTAACTGGATACTTCTAGGAGTAATCCAAGCATTATGGCGAACAAAGAATTTTTTATCTCGCTTGGTTCAAGAAATAATTAATAAAAATAACAAATAATTCTTGATTAAAATTTAATTATTTTTTTCACATGGAATGATCCTAGAAATTATCTGATTTTACCATGTAGCTTTATAGAAGCTAAGCGTTAATATGAATGTTCATTTTTTAAAATCGGATCAGTAGAACTGTAGTTACAGCGCAGAAATTTTCATTCGAAAAAGCAGTGTCATTACATTATTGCTTATATCTCCAAAAGTACGCGAGATAAATTAATAATTGAGCTACCAAATTAAAGCCGAATGTTCATTCTTTGAAACGTATACACTGGTATAATTGTAGCAGTTACTGTTTTCGCGTAATTCGCTGTCAAATTTGAATAATTTTTTTTTAGCTTCGAAAAAGCAGTGTCTTTACATTTTTGCTTATATCTCGAAAAGTACGCGAAATAAATTAATTATTCAGCTACCAAATTAAAGCCGAATGTTCATTCTTTGAACCGTATATACTGGTATAATTGTAGCAGTTATAGTTTACAGTAATTCGCTGTCAAAGTTGAATAAACTTTTTTTTTAGCTTCGAAAAAGCAGTGTCTTTACATTTTTGCTTATATCTCGAAAAGTACGCAAGATAAATTAATTATTCAGCTAGCAAATTAAAGCCGAATGTTTATTCTTTGAAACGTATATACTGGTATAATTGTAGCAGTAACTGTTTTCGCGTAATTCGCTGTCAAATTTGAATAAACTTTTTTTAAGCTTCGAAAAAGCAGTGTCTTTACATTTTTGCTTATGTCTCGAAAAGTACGCGAGATTAATTAATTATTCAGCTACCAACTTAAAGCCGAATGTTCATCCTTTGAAACGTATATACTGGTATAAAAGTAGCAGTTACAGTTTACAGTAATTCGCTGTCAAAGTTGAATAAACTTTTTTTAAGCTTCGAAAAAGCAGTGTCTTTACATTTTTGCTTATATCTCGAAAAGTACGCGAGATAAATTAATTGTTGAGCTACGAAATTAAAGCCGAATGTTCATTCTTTGAAACGTATATACTGGTATAATTGTAGCAGTAACTGTTTTCGCGTAATTCGCTGTCAAAGTTGAATAAACTTTTTTTAAGCTTCGAAAAAGCAGTGTCTTTACATTTTTGCTTATATCTTGAAAAGTACGCGAGATAAGTTAATTATTCAGCTACCAAATTAAAGCCGAATGTTCATTCTTTGAAACGTATATACTGGTATAATTATAGCGTTACTGTTTTCGCGTAATTCGCTGTCAAAGTTGAATAAACTTTTTATAAGCTTCGAAAAAGCAGTGTCTCGAAAAGTACGCGAGATAAATTAATTATTCAGCTACCAAATTAAGGCCGAATGTTCATTCTTTGAAACGTATATACTGGTATAATTATAGCAGTTACGGTTTTCGCGTAATTCGCTGTCAAATTTGAATACACGTTTTTTTAAGCTTCGAAAAAGCAGTGTCTTTACATTTTTGCTTATGTCTCGAAAAGTACGCGAGATAAATTAATTATTCAGCTACCAAATTAAAGCCGAATGTTCATCCTTTGAAACGTATATACTGGTATAATTGTAGCAGTTACAGTTTACAGTAATTCGCTGTCAAAGTTGAATAAACTTTTTTTTAGCTTCGAAAAAGCAGTGTCTTTACATTTTTGCTTATATCTCGAAAAGTACGCGAGATAAATTAATTATTCAGCTACCAAATTAAAGCCGAATGTTCATTCTATGAAATGTATACACTTGTATAATTATAGCAGTTACGGTTTTCGCGTAATTCGCTGTCAAAGTTGAATAAACTTTTTTTAAGCTTCGAAAAAGCAGTGTCTTTACATTTTTGCTTATATCTCGAAAAGTACGCGAGATAAGTTAATTATTCAGCTACCAAATTAAAGCCGAATGTTCATTCTCTGAAACGTATACACTGGTATAATTATAGCAGTTACGGTTTTCGCGTAATTCGCTGTCAAAGTTGAATACACTTTTTTTTATGTTTCGAAAAAGCAGTGTCTTTACATTTTTGCTTATATCTCGACAAGTACGCGAGATAATTTAATTATTCAGCTACCAAATTAAAGCCGAATGTTCATTCCTTGAAACGTATATACTGGTATAATTGTAGCAGTTACTGTTTTCGCGTAATTCGCTGTCAAATTTGAATTAACTTTTTTTTAGCTTCGAAAAAGCAGTGTCTTTACATTTTTGCTTATGTCTCGAAAAGTACGCGAGATAAATTAATTATTCAGCTACCAAATTAAAGCCGAATGTTCATTCTTTGAAACGTATATACTGGTATAATTGTAGCAGTTATAGTTTACAGTAATTCGCTGTCAAAGTTGAATAAACTTTTTTTTAGCTTCGAAAAAGCAGTCTATTTACATTTTTGCTTATATCTCGAAAAGTACGCGAGATAAATTAATTATTCAGCTACCCAATTAAAGCCGAATGTTCATTCTTTGAACCGTATATACTGGTATAATTGTAGCAATTACAGTTTACAGTAATTCGCTGTCAAAGTTGAATAAACTTTTTTTTTAGCTTCGAAAAAGCAGTGTCTCGAAAAGTACGCGAAATAAATTAATTATTCAGCTACCAAATTAAAGCCAAATGTTTATTCTTTGAAACGTATATACTGGTCTAATTGTAGCAGTTACGGTTTTCGCGTAATTCGCTGTCAAAGTTGAATAAACTTTTTTTTAAGCTTCGAAAAAGCAGTGTCTTTACATTTTTGCTTATATCTCGAAAAGTACGCGAGATAAATTAATTATTCAGCTACCAAATTAAAGCCGAATGTTCATTCTTTGAAACGTATATACTGTTATAATTGTAGCAGTTACTGTTTTTGCGTAATTCGCCGTCAAAGTTGAATAAACTTTGCATAAGCTTCGAAAAAGCAGTGTCTCGAAAAGTACGCGAGATAAATTAATTGTTGACCTACCAAATTAAAGCTGAATGTTCTTCCTTTGAAACGTATACACTGGTATAATTGTAGCAGTTACTGTTTTCGCGTAATTCGCTGTCAAATTTGAATAAACTTTTTTTTTAGCTTCGAAAAAGCAGTGTCTTTACATTTTTGCTTATGTCGCGAAAAGTACGCGAGATAAATTAATTATTCAGCTACCAAATTAAAGCCGAATGTTCATTCTTTGAAACGTATACACTGGTATAATTGTAGCAGTTACTGTTTTCGCGTAATTCGCTGTCAAAATTGAATAAACTTTTTTTAAGCTTCGAAAAAGCAGTGTCTCGAAAAGTACGCGAAATAAATTAATTATTCAGCTACCAAATTAAAGCCGAATGTTTATTCTTTGAAACGTATATACTAGTCTAATTGTAGCAGTTACGGTTTTCGTGTAATTCGCTGTCAAACTTGAATAAACTTTTTTT
>CAUOPU010000055.1:0-192881 GCA_963457615.1 Nicrophorus investigator | reverse complement strand
ACACAAAGGCACATATGTATATTATCACACCATCCTAAGTATAATTCTCATGATAAAAATGGTACCACAATTAATTTTGTAGCGAGTGATTTCCACTCGCACATGTTGATTACTTACGACTCAAGGAACACAAACATATTATATTACGGAATAAAAAGGAAATTAGAGAAATAATTATTATGTACTTGTGTTAAATCTATGTGTAATTTCAAATTTAGTAATAAATTTTCAAAAATTATTTGGCGCTTGTACTTGTGGCGCCCCTTAAGAGCTGCCGATGCGAATTTTCGATGACTACGCTACCACAGTGGCCATACAACAAATTTTGCATAAGACTTGGTTCCCCTGCATGTCCCTATCTAACATTCTCGTTCGAGCGGTCGACGAGAACGGACGCGTCTGGCAGTGCGCAGCCAGTGTGAGCAGCAGTAAGTGAGCAATTGAAGTGTAAGTACATGTTTGTAACGAGGTGAAGTGGAGTACCCAGGAGTGGTAGCCGTGGTGACCAGGAGCAGGGATACACGAGCCTGATGTTAATTGGTTCAGATACATTCGTAACAAGTGGGTTAGTTCCTACTGCCAACTGTAAAACAAATCACACACATATGTACAAATTAACACACACGTACACGCACTATTTGATACGCACACACATGCACCAATTGGCACACATACACACTCACACAAGCACGATTTGATACACACATACATAAATAAATACAAAGTAAAACCAAAAAAAGTATATTAACATTATGAACATAGTTTATAAATATATATACATTGTCATAAATAAATCCTCGTAATCCATTTCGATTCTCAACGATGGTATTGTCTCGCGCTGAGGTCCGCAAATAATTTGAAAGTAATTATAACATTTGGTTTCTATAGTATTGTCTCTTTGTGTACAACACATAAGTTGTTTGATCAGGTGTGGTATGCGTGCTCCGACAAACATTAGCATAGCACACATCACAATTAGTTTTCGTTATTAATCGATCTATTGCATTCAAATATTCCATAGCCAATTTGGAAATTAATATTTGATCCAGGGGTTTGACATAATTACAATTATTTGGTAATGCTAAACTAATTTTATTGGGGTTTGTTGATGGCTCATGCCTTTTATTTAAATATTGCTCTAAATCTTCTACTAAGGTTTTACAAAACACTGATTTGCAATTCGCACCTCTTGAATTTGGAATACTTATATTGTTAATAATAAAAGTTGAAAATCTATTAATAAATAAATTGCACGAGGACTTATTGTTAGGTTCTTGCATCTGTCTCAATTGGCCAAACTTGTTTTCTAATGGATCCTGGTTTAATCATTTTGTTGGTAGATATTTCAATTGCATTTTATGTAGCAGAATAAAATTCAATTTTATAAATACCTCGATTGTTTTAAAAAAAAATTGTAGTACAGATGGCTGCTTAATTAATTTATTTTGCTTATTTAAAAATTGCATACTTTTTAAAATATCTTTGGCCTCATACAATAAACGGAAATTTGTGGATTCAATATCACCTTCTTGTAATTTTGTGTCGGTATTAAAACTGTCAAATAAATTGTTTAAAAAATTACATAGCAATGCTGTGCACATGGAATCTGCAGTAAATTTCTTCATATTAGAAGTTGTTAATTTTACCTCAATCATAATTTGCATGACCCCGCTTACTGTCTTAGTAAAAACTTGCACTGCATCTTTGGAATCGATACTGGTTCAACGTGTCTTGCAGTAAGTTTTGGCATTACACTGACTGCTCTGCTCTTGCTGAATCAATAAAATATGCAGTTTTATCCTCCAGTAAATAGCTTTGTCCTTTATTCCTCTTGCCAGAATTAAATAAATATTTTGCAATTTCTTCCTACTATGTGTTTCAATTGTAATGCTTTATTTTTGTTTCTTATTTCGAATTTTTACAGCCATTGATTTTGAATGAGTTTCATGTTGTATTTTATCCGTATCTTCGCCTTCTAGTTCTATCTCAAATTCGCTCTCTACTTCTACCCCAAATTCGGTCTCTACTTCTACCCCAAATTCTTCGCTCTCTACTTCTACCTCAACTACTTTTACTTTAATTATGTTCTCTGTCAAGTTTGGGAAATCATATTTACAGAAATGGTTTTTTTCCTGTAAGTACATACCCTCTTTCTATTCCGTATATACAAATCATCGAGATTTTTCAACGAAAGATTATGTGTAGCATCTTTCCATTGCTGGAAGATTGGAGAATCGACCGGTGGAAATTTCCTCATCGGAATTTTGTCAAAATGTTTTGTTCTGCATCCATGGACGCAATAGTTGTAATCCATCCTAATGGAAAGCGTTAATTAATTAACATGAATAATTGAAAGAATATTACCTACTTGCTTGCTAATATATAAAATATTAAACAAATTCTAACTTCAATTCAACAATTTGAAAATGAAATTCAGTAAAGAAATATCAATAAAAAACAAAATATATGTAAAAAAACACATACAACTATAAGTTTTTTTATTCGAAAGTGTTTTAACCATATTACAGATACATATACATTATCGTTCAAATTAGATCTTCTTCTCTCCAACCATGGGGTTTCAACGTTCTACCAACCGTTTGCGCTAGTGACACCCTGACCAGGAGGACCGCACCGAGGAGTAGGACCCAGGAATGGGAAGTAAGCAGACCACTGAAAAAAGACAATTGGAAGACGATTAAACTTCAGAATATGTCCGCAAAATCGTTTTGGGTTAAAGTCAAAGAAGAGGATTTGGCGTCTGTCGACATTCTGGAAGGCCTTTCATGCGATTCACATTCAAACCAATCATAAAGAAATTCAACGATGCAGGTGAGTACGCATATTCTCTTCTAAATTCGAACCTATTTTTTTAAATTTTTCTTGTATGCTTTAGTAATTCCAATGTGGGTGCACTGAAGAAGATCAAAGAGCTCAAAATCCTTGATATTAAATCTGCTCTGAATATCAGCATCTTACTGGGAGGCAGCTTGAAGTATCTCACGTATGATGAAATTAAATCCTGCATATTCAGATGTGATAACAAGATACTAACAGAAAGCGTTCTTGAGCATTTGATACAAGTAAGGCATCAGTGTTAATTTCTAGAACCACTCCATAAAAATTGTTTCGTTCAATTTGCAGTACTTACCGCCCCCAGATTTATTGTTATTGTTTCAACAGTACGAGAGCTTGTACAACCAGCTCACAAAGGCGGAGCAGTTCTGTGTGAAAATGTCGGAACTATCAGGACTACTGTCTCGCTTAAAATCGCTGAAGTTCAGGCAGAAATGCACTGATATGGTGAACAACCTGAAGCTAAACATAGGAGCTGCCACAACTGCCTGCGAGGAGGTCATGAAAAGTAAGAAGTTTGCCAAGCTGATAGAACTCATTCTGCCGTTTGGAAACTATATGAACACCACCGGGTCGACGAATGCGCAAGCTTTCGGTTTTGAAATCGGCTTCCTACAGAAGGTAACATGCAAATTTATTAATCGGTAAATATCTCATATATTTTCAGTTGAACGGTACGAAGGATATAAATAACAAGCAGACTCTGCTGCACTACATTGTAGAAACGACGGAGAAAAAATTCCCGGAGGTGCTAAACTTCGCCGATGATATGCAGCACATTGATATGGCCAGTCGCGTCTCTGTAGATACCATCTAGAAGACGCTGGTCCAGATGGACAGAGACATCATTAATTTAGATATAAATATTAGTAACATGGGGGATCCTCAAAACGTTGACGACTTGTTCATAGAAGTGATGAATAATTTTGCAAAAGTGGCGCGCAATCAGTACGTTATCATAGAGAAGATGTTTAAGAATATGGATATGCTTTATAGAGACCTTTCTGAGTACTACGTCTTCGACAAGGAGATATATAAATTGGAGGAGTTCTTCACCGATTTGAAGACTTTCAAGGATAACTTTATGGCACGATATTAATATATTTTATTCTGAATTTAAAATTTATTTTTATTTTTTGTCGAATAGAATGCAAAAAAATGCAAACGACGTCGAACGGGATCGTGAAAAAAAACTCCCTAAGAATCAGAATGGAAGACAAGAAGTCATAGATAGGTTAATTATTAATATTTATCTATTAAATGATAGAAATTATTTAGTAATAATCTTTCGTTTTTTCAGTTTATTGGAGAAAAATTAGATGCGCATTTCGCCGAGAGTATAATAGGATAAGGGCTCCGCAGTTGGCAGGAGGTAATTTTGTTTTTTTTTACAACTATAAAATTGTTTCTTTAAGATGCTATAAATAACATCAATGATGCATTAGTTATAGGATGAGTGGGTGGTAAGAGTAAACTCTTTTTATTAAATATATTTTAGATATAATGTTTTCCTCCATGCATATAAGTATATTGTTATTTCGATTATCTGCAGATACAAAAGCAAAGATAGATCGATCTAGGTTCAATATGACAGTGAGACGAGAATTAAGGTAAATTATTTTTTTACCTATTCTTCCACCGTTAGTTTCCATTTTTCATAACGCATCGTACTAACGTTTTATCTGTTATAATTCTAATAATGCTGCACAATCACTTGTTGATAAACTAATATTTTTTATTTTTACAGATAAATTATAATAGGATGAAGCTGTATTCAGTAATTTATTATTTTTTTTAACGCACACTATAGAGAAGAAATTTTTTTTTTCCTAATTCTCTTTATAACAAGGTGACAAATTGAAAATTCAATAGTTTTTCACAAGTCATTATTACTGTTTGATTATTACATTATTGATTATTAATTTATTTTAAATATTTGTTGTGTTAGTAGGAAACCTACAATATCTCCTCCGCAATACATTTGATTATATAAATATAGGAGGTTTTATTATGGATTTATAGCTATTTTAATTATTTTGAAAATCAATAAATGAATATAACTAAAATTATAAATTTTATTAAGAATTAATAAAATATCCTCGAAACCCGTTCCCACCAAGTCAAACAAAAAGAGTTGATTCTGAGGATATAAGTAAAGTTAGTGATAGTAATAGAACTAATCATAGCAATATTGTTAATATAGATGACTTTTACTGTGAGACAATAGAAATAATGTCTGAAGAAATAATTATTGTAGTTGTACTGTTGAACTTAAATACTAATAATAAATGTTTATTCCTTAGAGTGGATGGAATTTTGATTATAAGTGGATCATCTATGAGGAGGAAGCTAGTACAGATTATTTGAGAGGTAATTAAACCATTGATGTAATGTTGAACTTAAAATACTAATAATTTATTCCTTATTTATTCCTTAGAGTGGATGGATCTTCTTTCATTTCAAAAGTGAATGGACGTGAAACATCTTGATTGATAATTGATGGAATTCATAAAAAAATATATATAACGTTACCAACATTAAGAAGAAAAGAATGTTTTTTTTATTTCTTAACGTTGCCTGCCACCGTCTTACCATCAACGCCATCGGTCGATCATGGTCGCCAAGCGGCACAATTTTTAACTAACGACTGACGTTCCCCTGGTCGGCGTTTCTCAATGACAAACTCATTCCATTATGCTACGTTAGGTAGTCGGAATCCTAACATGAGAATACAGTTGCCTTACAATATTTTCGACATTTGTATAAATAGTATATTGTCAAAATTATAACATGTTTGGAGTTTAATTATTCGTGGATAAAAACGTGAATTATGCAAGTAGAAAGCGATGAAATTCTTGGTGACATACAAACAACATATGTTTGTTATACTGGTAATATACGAATATTGACGTAAATATCTAAGTCAAATTTATATTACGTAGAACTGTCAATTATTATAACTATATGTTTGAAAAAAATATATAATAATAAAATAACAATGATTGTAGCAATAAGAGAGAGATGTCTGGACTATGAATCTAGTAAAGAAAATGGGACATCTGGAGTAGTACCTCAAAGGAAGTCTTATATGAATCTACACTGGCAATTGAAATGCGAGACTTCTGTTGATTCCCAAAATGACACTGAAAGTGTATACAGTATACAAGATAAGGAGACCGGTATGATAGTTATGAATAACAATATATTTCTTACATTTATATGCGTATATATTAGACTTGGCAAAAGATACATCGGATACAGAATTCAAAAGCACTTGCTCGGCGGATCCTGATAAAACAGATGTCGAAATTGTTGAACATTCCTCAGCCTCTAGGCCTGCGTCCACCGAGGTAAGACCAAAGTTCAGTTCAGTTTTTTTTTGTTACTATTAGTTATATTCACTAGTCTTTATATAGTGGTTATAATTTCATTCATATTTTCATTCTAGTAGCAATGGCATGTAACTGAACATCACCAGTCCACCGTATTGGATAACAGCTCATTGGGGGATATTAATCACGAAATATCCGAGGATGAATCGAGAACGGAGAAGTGGATATGCAAGACCTCGTCTGGCTTCGCAAAATGTTTTCGATGCAGTAGTAAAAACCAAAATCGTCCATTCAAATATTGCCAAAAATGTTTTCAGGTGAATACATTAAATTGTATATTACTTTTGCTAAACTAGTTCAAGTACACCAATTTCCTCATTATATACCAAATAAATTGTAATGATATAATATGATTTGACATGATTGCAATCCTAGTTATCTACTGTGACTAAAAGCTATCAATGGAATTGCATAAATAATACTAACATAAACCGGCATATATGGTTAACAATATAGGGCTAAGGTAGCCATGTTTGAAAATGGCTAAAGAATACTATTGTTTAAAATCTAGAACGATTTAGGATAATGATTTACGAGAACAGTAAACATAAATATTTAAAATCCCGAAAACCGATTAAAATATAGATTATGATCTTAAGAAACAAAATATCAATAATGTCACCTCATGTGTAAAATAAGCAATAATTAATGCTATCCCAACATTATTTTATTCCAAGTAATAATTACATTAAATATAATTCATGACAGTTTAATTGCAGATACGAAAGAAGATGTTCCCACCACGACCACATAAGAACCTTAAGCGCAGAAGTTCATACAATACTGTGATGGTAAATGCCAGTTCAACAAATGAAGAGAAGGTCCGTTCTGTCAACCACATGATATCCCCGTCGCATAGTATTAAAAGCAACTCTGATAAGACCAAAATTGTATCAGATTTGTGTATAATGTGCAATGCCATGCCTCAGAATAGCATATTCCTTCACGGTGGTACTGGCCATATGTGCAGTTGCTACAAATGCTCCATGAAGTCGTGGAAATCTACCAAACGTTGCCCTGTCTGCAATTGCAAAGTATCTAACATCATCAAGGTTTTTAAAATGTAATAAATTTATATATTTTTTAAATGTTATTTACATATGTGTTTAAATTTGTACAAAAATACTATCCTATGCACCCTTACTGTATTTTGATAGGATAGCGATTGAACTTGACTTGTTTGATTTTTCTGATATTTCATTATATTCCCATATCTGGATGTTTCGAGGCGCGCATCAAATATTTTTTGTTTTTCGAACTTTACGGTTCCAGTTGTATAACGTATTTATTTTTATATCTGTTTTTATAAAGAAACTCTGTCTTACTTTTTATTTTCTTCTAATAGTGTTAATATTTTCATATAATTTTATTGTTTTCTTGGAATTTTTGTCATTTGTTGTGCAAATTTAATAAAGCAATTTTTGTTGAAATATTGTCTGAGGAAAACATACTAAAAGAAATTTTTCATCACTTTCATTATGATACCTGAATTAAAAAAAGAACCCATAATCACTCGTGGGATTTGCAATATATTATGTAGGATTCACTATTCATTTATAGGTCCAGAAAGTCTGGAATAGATCAGGGTTTAACGTTGTTTGAATTTCACGCTAATTACTATTATTAAATAATAGTTATGAACAATAATATTGAGTATATTGACTTTTAAATATTTAGTAAAAACTAGTTAATACTGGGAAATTATTTATAATCAATAGTACGTATCATGAATTTTTTTCCCATTTAAATTGTTATCATTCATATTTATTTTCATTATATAGAAAATTATCAATCACGAATTTTCGCCCAAGATGGGGAAATATTTTACGAATAGATATAGAAGGAGAAATTTTCATTATCCCCACAAAGTCGATAATCGTTCTCATTCTTTGTTGTGACAATTTGGGCAAAGGTAAAATTATTGTATAATTATTATGTTTTTTCACAATTGATTGCGAGATTATATTTAATAATTCATTCAAAATTTCTAAAAATAGTTACATAATTATTTCTATATTTTGTCGTGTCCCGGGATGGAATATCTCTGGACACTTGTGGAATATTTCGTAGATTTGTCGATGTGGAGTCCCAGCGGGTTTTTATGGTAAATACCAGATTAAAAAGACGGTGTATACAACAATTATATATTTTACACTTTGATGTATAAGTTCTTAAAGTTGCTTCCAGTTGCTACAAGCATAGGTTGCTTCTACGTAGAGTGAGACTTGGACTTGATCAAAGTATCACTAGGACTATCTGGACCGTGTCTGGACTGGACTGGGGCTGAGACTCGAGACTGAGGTTACATAAACATCTTATTTTATAGTACATCACTTAGGGTAGTGGGAGTACAATATTTGGGTAAGGGAAAAGTCTTATTCCCTAATCATCATGTGCTCAGGCAAAAATATATATTTGTAGTTATTATCGCATTAGCTAGAGTGCACTTTTTAGTTTGTAAATAGGATTAAATATTATCATGTAAGATTAAGATTAGTAATGTCCCTTCGTACCTTTTACTTCTCGGAAAGCTTAGAGAGTGGATAAGTACTAAGTCATAAAGATACTCGTAACTGTACATAAACATACAGATATAACATAAGCAACAACAATTCTAGCAATAATGGTTATACATAACACCTCCCTCCTTAAAGTAGAGGAAACTGCGAGGAATGAGTAGTTTCCTCGTCAAATAAACATAATACATGGTTTGTAGATTCTTTCATCTGAAATTCACATAACATTATTTTGGGTTAAATTAGCAATTGTAGTTCCTAAGTAGCAGTAGTAGTTCGCTAACACAAAAAAACAATAATACAATAAAATACACATATGTGAAATCTTAATTTCTATTCACAGTAGAAGTGTTGATTGGCATCAAAAATAATGAATATCAGTTTTCTACAATAACATAGTTTTCAATTATTAGAACAATATTTATTAATATCAATAAAAGGTTGATAATGTTCGTTCTCAAAGTTTATATGACCTATCTTTTTAGCGTCTTCGTTAAATATCAAATATTTATTACTTTGTGTATGTACACATATTTTCATTTTAAATTCCAATGAAAAAATTAATATAATATCGTCATCTCCCCATTCATTATCAGCTTCTAAAATTCGTTTAGCATCCTTTGGTGATGAGCATTCTTTTAAATATTTTGAAAACAATAATTTATTCTTAAATTTTCTTAAATTTCCCTGAAAGTTGCATATTTTTATTAAAGTATGAAATAAACAATTACCATCTTTAATTGTATTTTTTAATTTCAATCTTTTCTTGTTTTCGCAGCAATGTTCTTTTCGATTATAAGTAACATTTATTTTTTCACTTTTATTTTCAATCTCTAAATCTTTTCCACTATTTTTATGGACAACAAAATTTGTTTTCGAGAGTTTATCTGGGTTTTCTTTATCTCTACTCAATATTTTTTTATAATTTGATCTGAAATAACAACTTTTACTTTTGTGATTTGTTTTACCACAAATAAAACATTTTACGTTTTTAATTTTTCTTTTACTATTTATACAATGTACTTGACAATACTTTTGATTTCTATTTGTATTGATATAGTCTTCCTGATAATCATTTTCATTCATTAATTCTTCTTGATAATAATTTTCATTAATTGATTCTTCCTGATCATATTTTTTGTTGGGTTGATCAAACATCTTTTCAAACATACTTGATTCTATATACAATTGGTCCTGGCGTTTATATTTTTGAATTAACTCTTCTTTATTTTCTGCAAATTTTAATGCAATTTCTATCGAGTCTGGATTCTTATCTGTTACGAATTCTCTAATTTGAGGTAAAAGACCTAGTTTAAAATATTCCAATAGTTCTAATTCCAATAATTCATTATGTCTTTCTGCAATATCTGAACTAAAAGTAAGATGAATGCTATTTTTAACATTATTCGAAATATTATTAATTTTATAATAAAATGAATAGACTGATTCGTTATCTTCTTGATGGCATAGATATAATTGAATTCTCCAATAAGCTATGTCAATAACTGGACCAAATCTGAATAATAATGAAGTTTTTAAATCATTCCAAGTTTTATATTTTCTCCCTCTCACTAACAATTCTGCATCTTGGGTAAAACTTGAACAAATACATGAAATAAGCTCCTCTTCTAAATTTAAAATTGTCTTGTCTCTAAATAATCTTTCACAATCTTCAATGAATTTATCAATAGTTTCAAAATTTCCATCATATTGACGATTTAATATTGTCTCTAATTTAAGTTTTTGCAAAAAAAATTGAAGATTTTCTGTTTCCATTTTAATTTTAATTAAATTTTATTTTTTTATTCTGACCAAAAAAAAATTTCTATTTATCGAAGCTAAATTTAGTTTATTTTACGTTTCAATCATAGTTTTTGTTTTATATTTTCTAGTAAATTTCTACAGAAAACTGTTTTTATTTAACAAAAAATTGGCCAAACACAACTACAATAACTAGAAATAAAAATTCCACTTACATGAGTTTGAACATTTTCTTTGCGTCGGATTATGCCTTGATTCTTGATTCATGGAAGCTTCTGGAGTTGATTTGCCCTCTACTGCAATGAGACTCGGAGGAACCGGAAAACTTGGGGTTGAATCTTCTGTTGTAGGCTTCGACCAAAGATGAGTAACACGACCGCTCTGTCGCCTGGAGTTGATTCCTGATGATTTTGGCTTCAATCCTGGTTCTTAAAGTTGACTTATGACGGTGCTTGGTCACGCTGAGAGTTCGAGTACCGCTGCCAGCAAAATTTTATTATGTCGTGTCCCGGGATGGAATATCTCTGGACACTTGTGGAATATTTCGTAGATTTGTCGATGTGGAGTCCCAGCGGGTTTTTATGGTAAATACCAGATTAAAAAGACGGTGTATACAACAATTATATATTTTACACTTTGATGTATAAGTTCTTAAAGTTGCTTCCAGTTGCTACAAGCATAGGTTGCTTCTACGTAGAGTGAGACTTGGACTTGATCAAAGTATCACTAGGACTATCTGGACCGTGTCTGGACTGGACTGGGGCTGAGACTCGAGACTGAGGTTACATAAACATCTTATTTTATAGTACATCACTTAGGGTAGTGGGAGTACAATATTTGGGTAAGGGAAAAGTCTTATTCCCTAATCATCATGTGCTCAGGCAAAAATATATATTTGTAGTTATTATCGCATTAGCTAGAGTGCACTTTTTAGTTTGTAAATAGGATTAAATATTATCATGTAAGATTAAGATTAGTAATGTCCCTTCGTACCTTTTACTTCTCGGAAAGCTTAGAGAGTGGATAAGTACTAAGTCATAAAGATACTCGTAACTGTACATAAACATACAGATATAACATGAGCAACAACAATTCTAGCAATAATGGTTATACATAACAATTTATTGAAATTGACACTCATCACCTTTCAGACATAAAATACATATGTAAGCATTCCAATTTATTTTTGAATATTTTGAACATTAACCTTTACAATAAAATCAACAAGAAATTCAAATCGACAAAACTACAGGGTAAACCTGTTCGGAGATACGCATCAGGTTAAATAATATCAAATATGAAAAAATTGGCTAAGAACCAAAATATTTCAATGTTAAATATCTGTTGTTCTGCGTTTTTTTTGTTTTGTTTAGATATACCGCAATTTTGAATAGTATAGCAGCTGAGGCCTGCCAAGAGTGAAACTTTGCGTGACATGGCTTTTATTCTCGAATAGGATATAATTACAATAAAAGGAAATAGGATCTTAGCAAAAATAATTATGAAACTAAAATAAATGTGGAATTGAACGTAATAATAATTTAATTTGTAGATAGTTGAAAATTTAAACAAAATTCTATGACGAAAATGTATTTTTGCATGTAATGTAATGTTTGGTGATGTATGGACTATTATTATTATATTATTATTAAATGTAAATATAAAATTAGAAACTAGAAACATATGAACTATATTCAAATTATAAATAATGAACCATTGCTTTAAATATATTAACATTTTGTGTGTGTGTGTAAATGTTTATATATGCATTAACACCGGCCAACAACACAAATAAATTTATACACCAAATTAATAGAATGCCGGATGTTAACGCAATTGTCAACATGATAATAGAGATGACATCGCTATAACCATAGGTCCTCATCTCCTGTTGTTGAAGATGAAATGGAAACAACTTAGAAGCACTTCCTGTGGACGATGGATGGGCCGGACTCCTCGTATTCCTGCTTGGAGATCCACATCTGTTGGAAAGTGGTGAGGGAGGCCAGGATGGAACCACCAATCCAGACGGAGTATTTCCTCTCTGGTGCAGCGATGATCTTGATCTTCATGGTGGATGGGGCCAAGGCGGTGATCTCCTTCTGCATGCGGTCAGCGATGCCCGGGTACATAGTGGTGCCTCCGGAGAGGACGGTATTGGCGTACAGATCGTTACGGATATCGACGTCGCACTTCATGATAGAATTGTAGGTGGTCTCGTGGATGCCGCATGCTTCCATACCCAAAAATGATGGCTGGAAGAGGGCCTCGGGGCAGCGGAAACGTTCGTTGCCGATGGTGATGACCTGTCCGTCGGGAAGTTCGTAGCTCTTCTCGAGGGAGCTGGAGTTGGCGGCGGTTGCCATCTCTTGTTCGAAGTCGAGGGCGACGTAGCAGAGTTTCTCCTTGATGTCGCGAACGATTTCACGCTCAGCGGTGGTGGTGAAGGAGTAACCGCGCTCGGTGAGGATCTTCATGAGGTAGACGGTCAGGTCGCGACCGGCCAAGTCCAGACGAAGGATGGCATGAGGAAGGGCATAACCTTCATAGATTGGGACGGTATGAGAAACACCATCTCCGGAATCGAGGACTATACCTGTGGTACGACCGGAGGCGTACAGCGAGAGCACGGCCTGTATGGCGACGTACATGGCGGGAGTGTTGAAGGTTTCCAACATGATCTGGGTCATCTTCTCACGATTGGCCTTCGGGTTTAATGGGGCCTCGGTCAGGAGGACGGGCTGCTCCTCTGGGGCAACACGCAATTCATTGTAGAAGGTGTGATGCCAGATCTTCTCCATATCGTCCCAATTGGTCACGATGCCGTGCTCGATTGGGTACTTCAGGGTGAGGATACCCCTCTTGCTTTGGGCCTCGTCTCCTACGTAAAAGTTCTTCTGGCCCATGCCTACCATGACACCTTGATGCCTTGGGCGACCCACGATCGACGGGAAGACAGCACGGGGTGCGTCATCACCGGCGAAACCGGCCTTGCACATACCGGATCCATTGTCAAGCACCAATGCGGCAACTTCTTCGACACACATATTGAATTAGTACTGCAAAATAAAAACTCTGGTCAGTATACCATATTACAACTGCTACTATCAATTAATTCATCGTAATTAAGAAATCACCGTTTTAAATTCAAATTTATAAAAATAAAATCATGCGTAAACTGATTAATGCAATATTAGCGAAACATCAAAATTGAAACAAGAAGCCTAAAACCGAAACAACGGCGGCGACAACCACGCCCATGCGATCCCAACTATTCAAATATTCAGCAAGAAACGCGAAAATTAAAAAAATAAAAAGAAACGAGAACGATTAAACCGTTGCGTTGAGAATTAACAACGGTTAAATTAATTAATTTTGAAAATATTTTGCTTACACTTGTGGGGGCTTATCTCGCTATTGATGAATCAGAGTATTTTGACCTCGATATATTTTTGCATATTATTCAAGATTTAACCAATGGCAGTAGATACTACACATATTTTAATTTAATTAAAAGATGTTTCTTATATAAATATAGTAATATGGAGTTGAAGGATTAATTATACAATACTTATTAATGCCTGGTATATAAATGTAAAACATTATAATGTGATATACATTTTGTATTATATTTTAGAATATCCTCCCGAAGACTCATATCACACTTGTATTGAACTACTGAGACCTCGATTTGAAATTTGTATTTATGGGCAAAATGGTCAAAACTTCATATGAAAATTAATTGAAATTGAGTGGTATACAAGCTAAACAATGTTCAGATGTGAAGAAGAAATGTGATATCATAATATTGGACATAATAAATAGTGTGAATATTATAAATTTATATGTATATTATAATGTATAAATTTATTATTTATATGTATATTATAATGTATAAATTATTTTTATGTTGATATTATTATTTTTTTGCATTTTTCTATTTAATTATAGTGAAGTGTGTTTTAGTTTTATATATTCTCAAAAAATTCACATCACACCATTTCTGAAACCTGTCCATATCGTTGTTAATGATTTCTTGTAGTAACAATTCATCCTCATGCCCGTTGTTGATGATTCATTATGATTCATATATATATATTTTTGAAGATTTTATAATGTTTTAATAATAGTAAAACTTGTTTCAAAATTTGGTAAGAATACGCATCGCATCACCATAATCTATCATTATTTTTAGGCCCGGGGAGATCCACGACGAACGTGGAGAAGATGCAGTTAACTACCTGTTCGATGTGTCGGCATATATCACGAGACGGCAGGCAACACCTGTTTTTTCCCAGAAAATTCCAATTGAATTATTCTACTCAATGTTCGATTTCTGTGCTGGAAATGTGCGTTTTCTTGTATAGGATATGAGGAATTTATGAGAAAAAAATAAAAAATTGGCTGCTTACCGTTCGGGGAAAGTTGGACACCTCACAGAACAAGAGCGATCAACAAACGAATGGAAGAAGCCGGGTCGACTGTTCGAGGAAGTGCCGGTCGGCGTGGAATGTTTCGGGTGGGTCCGGTAGTCGGTGGAAAGGTGGAAAATGGGTTTTCGGTTAGTTTTCCTGTATGCAAATGTTGCGTACGGATGCGATGACTTTTCCGGGTGGGGCGGTGCGTCAGGGAAACGTCAAAATTCGGGGAAAATCGAAAATCGCGGGTGTTGCCGCGCGACGGCTCCCCCAATTTCGCTCGACATGGACCCGTCCGCGTCGGCATACCCCCGCCTTCCGACGGTCACTGCACGCGCGTAACCATATATGGGCATAAAACGAACGGCGGCACCGAATTGGTCGCCGGTTTTTGGCCTAACCTAACTGAAAGAATCGCAAGACGCGCTTTTGCTGTTGCTGCCGGCCGGCGCGCCGTTGACCGACCGGCATCTCCACATTGCATACAAACAACCTTCATGTATGCATACGAACCATCCTCATCGGGGAAAACGCACATCCACGTACAGACGGACCCTTCCTAGAAGCAAATAAACGAAAAAGAAAGAATAATATCGGCTTGCAGTCATGCAAACCACCTTTCCATCGTTCGTGCATAGTAATAATAATAATATTCCACTCTTTCCATCTACGTCTCAAAAGCGCGGACGGTCCTTACATTAAAAATTAATGAGTTCAGGTGAGAGTACAATAAATATATTAGGTATTAAGGTATCTTCATGAGTGCCTCCTTGGCGGCCGTCATCGTATATCGACGGGTGCACTAACCTATTACAATCGGGGCATTTATTAAATTACTTAAGATAAGGTGCAAGACGCACGCTGGACCAATCTCACCGGATGCTGATAAGAAAGGAATTCCGTTCGGGTGTGAAATGCAGGTGCGTGTTGGTGCGGGTGTTGCGAATTGAACGCAAAACACCCGCACCATACACCCCACTCATCTCATTCTTATATATAAGTTATGTTTTTAGTATTTAAGAACCAGTTCCAGTTCAGTTCCAGTTCTAGTAAGGGTACCAGTAGAAATACCAGTAAGAGTTCTATTGATTAGTGTATGTTACTTTAAGTTCATACCAGCTACAGCAACCTATGCTTGATAGCAACCGGAAGCTAGATTTAGTGTTAAATATACTTATTATTCGAAACACCGACTTTCAATCTAGTATTTACCATAAAAAACCCAACTGGAACTCCACAATTGACAACAACCAACAAAATATTCCACCGTCCCAAATTCCATCCCCGGGACACACTCATTATCTCCACGTGCTTTTCTATGGCGCGGGGGTTTACCGGTCAATGACCTGCGCCACGAAAATCCTCCGTGTTTGCTACTCTTCTATCGTGTTGCGCACTGCACCAACTTGGTTCTTCCATCGGCTTCTTTTCCTATCTTCTCACTAATCGCGCACCATGCGCAAACTCTGGTTCTGAACCTCGCTTTGCGCACTCCATAAATTCCCAATTCATAAGTTATATTTATTCAAATGTGTGTTTGCTTACACATATGCAAACATGTTTCTAATATTTATTTATCGTTTTCTTTGAGAAGCAAACACAGACGTTATCAGTCTAAGAGTTATTACTAACTAAATTTCAAGTACAAACGATCGTCCCAATAATATTTAAATAGGGTTGGCTATAAGTCGAGTTTTAATTAATTTAATGAAGTTTTAATCCTTAACATAATTAAACTTTTCGAAGAACTTCCTATACTTCATAAATCGTTAATGTTAAGCCAGAATGATTGAATTATGTTATGACCGCACAGCCCGCAGTAGTATCCACAATTTAATTTACTCAAATAAGCGTAGGCTGTTGAGAACGTAATTAATTTTAATGGATGTAAACGTAACCAACAAATATTTGTTTTTTTTATTAGTAATAAACTAATTGTTATCCTAATAGTGCGCATCTAGTTATATATTTATTACTAAATAACTATTCTTACAGAAGGAGAGTGTCATTTGCAATAATATACCGGCGAGTGCGGATTCGTTTTATGGAGATTTATTTTTATTTTTGTTAACTCTGCACCTATCTTACATCCACATGCCCCAGGACTCGTTTAAATATGTAGTTGCACGTGGGCGCTAGCTTTCTTTCTCGCTCACTAACATCATATACGTTTATATTTACGTAATATCCTTACGGTATATCCTTCAGTGCAATCTTAGATGCAGTATCAAGCTACATTTTTTTTGTATCCTATTAATAATGTTTAATGTATTAATTATTTTTAAATTGCGAAATTTCTACCCGACCTTATCCACTGAATGAGGGTCATCAGTATATCAAATTTATAAATATTTACTTACCTAAGTAAATCCTGCTCACCAAATTTTAACCACTACAAATAATATCTTCTACATTCACACGCTCCCTGTGACAGATGCTCCGTCCTAGGCAGATCTGCTTTAATAATAAGTAAATATAACAAAATTAAACCTTAACCGTATACTGACCACCCGAATTCGAAAATTTTGGTACAACCGCACTCAACCACTGCTACAAAGAGACTGATTAGAAAAGAACAGATTGTGAAAAGTAGCACATGCATAAAATTCTAACGATAATAAATATTTTGCCGTGGTGCCCGCGTAGTGTTATAAAGATTATATAAGATTATCCCCAGTTGAAAAAAATATTTAGAAAAAAATGTCTAGCTTTCAGTCTTCGCCTAAAATATTTTTTTTTATAGGTAAGCTTTACATTTCAATATATAGGACATTTCCGAAAATTGTAAAGTATCAGCGATGCCTATCGGTGTGACAATTAAATAAGTGTGACAATTTTCTATTCATGCATGCAGTATTTATAATAACACTTCCGCAAGATGTATTTAATAAATTATACAGATATTTTTGCTGTTTATCTACCATTGTATTAAGACTTTTAATTTATTTCTAATATGATCATATAATATTCGCAAACCGTGTTACTGTCAAATGGCGTATAAATATTTAAGAACGTAAATTGCAAATTATTGTGCAAAATGATAAAAATTAGTGACTGATCTACAAATCACTTCAATTCTACAACAAAAATTATATGGCCAGACATTCTAAATTACAATTTTTTTTTTTTTATTGTGTCGTATAATTTTATTTACAATCTATTCAGGGTGAACAATAAGTAAATCAGATCGCGATTGACATTGAATAGGTAAGCTTTCCCGGTGGATGTTTACCATTGTTATATTTATGAGATTAACAGATTACTTAAATCTATATACTAAATCTAAAGGTTTATAGCTCTTAAGTCTATTTATTGTTTTGCTATTATCAAGTAGGTTAATAGCAAGTACGTTGTTATGTGATTCCAATCTGACTTCGTATCTTCTACTATTGTATCCTCAACAAAATCCATATGTAGGTCTTTGTGTATTTGTCTATTCGAAATGAACCACGGGGCTTTGATGATATTTCTTAGACATTTTGATTGAAATCTTTGTATAATTTGTATGTTCGATTTGCTGGCTGCACCCCACAATTGGATACCATACGTCTATACTGGTTTCATTATAACCTTGTATATCAGTAGCTTATTCGTCACTGATAATTCCGATTTTTGCCCTAAAAGCCAGTATAATTTTTTAAATTTTATTTCTAATTGCTCTCTTTTAGCCTGAATGTGATCTTTCCAGGTGAGTCTTCTGTCGAGATGGATGCCTAAGTATTTGACTTTTGTTGACTTGGGCAGATCTTGGCCATTAATCCTTACTGTTGGGCAGGTGTCTTTGTTTAGCGTGAAAGTGATATGCACAGATTTCAGTTCGTTAACTGATATTCTCCACTTTTTCAGCCATTTCTGTAATTTATCTAAATGTTCCTGCAGATATTCAGATGCTACAGCCGGATTCTCATCTGATGCTAAGATTGCTGTATCTAATCAGAACAGAATACAGAATTAATTCGCAGCAGGCAATACATATAAGAAAATAATTCAATAATAAAAAATATATTTGAGAAAATATAAATTAACTATACATAGAAGAAATAAATAAAAGCTATATATAATAGAACATTTTATATGCAACCAAGGTAACTTACAAATTTAAAGAATCAATAAGAGAGGTCAAAAAAATAGTCACGGAAAATTTCAACATAGGAAAGATAAGAAATAAGTTACAAATATAATATTAATTATAGATATATTATAAATTTAAGTACTTAAAATAAAACATTAATACCAAATAATTTGAACTTAGAAAATGGTTGGACTATAGGGGAAAGCTCGAGAGAAAATAATTTCCGAAAATGGAAATCATATAAACTAGGACAAATATTCTGCAAATTACTAATAAATTAACATATATTCTAAAATTAGAAATAAAATGAAAAGTAAATAATTCTTATTGAAACCAGTTGACGCATATGAACTCTCTTAATAAAATTGGTGAAGACGTGAATGCAATGTAATTAGTCACACGTAATTTAATTATAATTGGAGCTTTTCACTAAGAGATTTGGCGTAGAACGTAACATTAGTTCATGTTTCTCAATTTTGGAAGTCGCTAAATTGAACTCATCCATACATTCAAATAACATATCAGCTTCTCTCGTATGCGGTAGCGTGTTTTGATCCTGGTGATACTTCGATCTGTAAAAAGTAAAAGAAGATTTATATAGTAGAAGTACTAATACGAATATGATATCAACAATTTACTTACGTCATGATTAATTTTATGTGAAACATTGAAATATGGCGTTTGCAGCAATAGTAAAGAAGCATTAATACGACGATGATACTTAAAATAATTGAGAGCGAAAGTAATATCGTTATGTTAGGTAATCCTAAATATTCACTTGCATTAGATTTTTCAAGATTGTAGTGGCAGTATTCAAGATTATTGCAAACTCCACTTTCTTTACAATTCTGAGGACAATTTTTAATTTCCTTGCGTAAACTATCTACCGACAAACACATTTGATTTATGCACATCTACAAAACGAATTAATTTAATTTAACTATACTTTGTTGATATAATTAATAAAGTCTATACTTTTCCAACTCCGCAACTTGCACCGTTTGGTGTTAGTCCGGGATCAGCTTTGTTCAGACCAAAATCAAGAATTGCTGAGCGACATATGATATCATGGCCATCTACATCCATATAACTTTGCGTTTTAAAAGCCAAGGATGCGATTCCAAGTTTAAATATGCCTCGGTAGTTGCATTGCAGCGCTCCGCAAAGAACGTTCCTGAAAAAACAGTCACCATTGAGAATAATAAGTCCGCTATCTGAGGCATTCAACTTACGATTGCTGGCATTTTACGAAAGATAGATTAAATCTATTGTAACCGCAATGTCCATACCTATTACCATTAGTATTAAGCTTATAGCATTCATGACTACTCGATTCACTCTCACTGCCCCAAAGAAATTTGCATTGATTGGAGTGCGAGCGGCAAACTCCATTTAAGCAATACGCCTAAAGGGTAAAAAAAAAACAGTGTAAAGCGTATAAACTTTGAAATTGAATGAAATAATATTACCTTCCCATTCTCGCATAATTCGGTATCCATTTTGTGAATATTATCAGGACAATATTCGGACAGTCCAGTACAATACTCAGGCAAGTCACATTCATTAACGGTGGATCGGCATAATGTACCATGCTCTTTAAGCATGCAAGTCTTATCAACATTAAAAAAATAATGAAAATGCATTACATGTATATACACGTTGTTTTCTGCTTACCTCTAAGTTACAGCATGCTCCAGTAGCGCAGTTAGCATGTTTATGCAGCATGCAAGTAGTAGAATTACAACACTGGTTTTTATCCGAATCACATTGCTCTCCGTGTTCAACAAATCCGTTTCCGCAGAGTGGATCGCCCAGAAGCGATATAGGCTTATTCTTTAAACAGTAATCCAATCCGTGTTTGAAAGATACAGCTAAGTTATGCTTACTGCATGCAGACCAATGTACTGCATGAGATATTGATTTACCCTGGGCCATTATACAATGTTTGTCTGGGCAATTACATGAATTTGTATCATGCTCCATACCTGAAGGCATTTTTTTTGTTATCAATATAATTAACTAGAAAATAATAAATATTCGAACCAAGATTATGTCCTATTCCATGAGCAATAGCCTTTGCAGTTAGTGCTGAAATTTGTATTTTATCAGTGTAAATTCCACCCGAGTATTTGTAAGTACACATAGATTTTTTTAATGTTTTCCCAATTACGCCATCGGCAAAAGTGAAATTTCTAGAAATTAGTTATCTTGTAAATACATACTTCTATATATATATATATATACATACGTCAATAGGTAGGCAATATCGTTAGGATGAAGTTTATTCAGTTTAGTGTACCGATATTCAAGAAAAGATTTTAATGTAATGTGAGGACTTGATGATATAACGATCTCATCATATTCGCTCCATATAACAATTCCAACCAGGGCTACGTGAATATTTAAAGCTAAAAACAACTATTAAATCACGATTAGATGTTAACTTAACACTGACATTAGAACTCACTCCATTGATAACATTGGCAATATCTTTACAATGCTGCTGAACTTTGAAAATATTTTTCTCCAGATCTTTGAACTTTCTGTTATCAACTACGAGAAGTAGTTCAATAAATCGCGATTCCTTGTTGAAATTATAAGGCTCACTCGATATCTTTTCATTAGACCTTTTTTGCTAAAAGAAAATTACTATTATTATTTCTTTTGTAAATTGCATTTATTTAGGCATTACTCTGCTTGTGCGATATTTGTCATTTTTGTCGATGCTCCATGTTTGATTTAGCATGGAAACGAAATCCGATTGTTTGTACAGTAGATGTCCATCGCTATTATCGTCAATTTCTATATAATGCATATCGAATCCATCAAAAACCACTCCTCGGACATTACCATCACATATAGAAATTGAAGCCCAGGAGTTTTTATAACCCCTGAGTGTTCCATTGTAATGGCATGCATCATTCTTAAAAAAAAAGATGTGAAAATAATTCAAATTCAATATTATATTTATTCACTAATTACATCATCTGCTGCTTTGTCCACCGCGTGATGGCCATTGCGTTGATACATAATGAAATAATCTTTGGGAATCAAATATCGATTTGATTCCAGGTCAATAACTAACTTTGTTACAGCATCAATATAGTATTCGACGATAATGGTAGGTGCATGACGTCGGTCCTGCTACAAGATTATTATTATTTATTACATTACTTTAGATATGTAAATTTAATTTTCTTAGGTACTGTGACAACTGTATAACCATTTTGTAACAATTTCTTACCTGCTCTAACGTGTGTTCTGTAATTCGCGGATGATAAATCTTAGGCTTTATTCTGATGGGTTTAGAGAATTTAAATTGGGAATATTCTTGATCTGCAAATAAATGTAAAGCGTAAGCGATAAGACGTCGGTACTCGCTATTGAGAGAGCGACAATGGAATCGGCAAAGAATACTGCTGTACTCTCTTCAGAAAGGCGACAGTAGAAGTATTGATACGGTGATACTCGCTCTTGAGGATAGCGAGAAAAGTCCAGATGTGCCTGTCCAAAGGTATCGTTTGCTCTCGAGGAGAGCAGAAAAAAAGGGTCGAGTTTATTTCTCTCGATAAAAGGAAGTGTCGCCGAAGAAGCGACATATTACAAATAATTTAATAATAATATAAACAAAAGCAATCCAAATTTGAATTACCACGGGAAAGCTTAATTGAAATAATATAAATGATGCCCTATTACCAATCACAATTTCCACCCATATTTATCACAGTTAACTTCGTAAATCGAAAAAGATTTTAAAGTTACTCTCAGATAAAACGTTTCTTTTTATATCTTTAATTGCATAATACGGTTACGGAACGGCAAGTAATTAAAATAATATGTAAATCTCTTACCGTTTATTGCAAAACCAATGTTCAAATTAAAAATAAAAACATGCAGTGCAATTGCTAGCCATAATTTTATACCCATATTAGAAAGCTATTTCAATGCAGTGCAGGTTATGTTATTCTGTTAGAAATATGGTCAGGATGTCAAATAAACTCTTAGGTTAGGTTAGGTGCGCGAACCAGGGTACCGTCTGATACTATTAATGAGCTCGACAATAGGCAGATCGTGTAGCTGCCACTATAAAATAAATAAAACAAAATATGAATAATTCGCATACCAACGTTAAAAAAAATATCCACACACAGTACGCATGTGCCTATATACATATATAATGGATTTAAATATAAAATATATGTCGGAGCACGCTTACACACCTGATCAAACATCTTATGTGTTGGTACACAAAGAGACAATACTATTGAAACCATATATTATAATTACTTTCAAATTATTTGCGGACCTCAGCGTGAGACAATACCATCGTTGTCAAACATCATTGTCTTCGCGCTGGGTCACGTTGATATTTCATCAGGATCACGTGAATATTTAGATCTGTCCAAACACCAGATATTTGCTTATTTGCTGTTCTTTTATAATAATTGCGACCCAATTGGGTCGCAGCTCAAGACAATAGGACGAGGATAGAAAGAACACTATTGTCTTCATTATTTGTTTATTAAGTACACGTGTCGAGGACACGCACACATTCGGGAATCTTCTAGAAGGTAGGGGATTCCTCTGGAATGGGTGTGAGGGAAACAAGGCAGCAGAAGGACCGGCAGAGAGACATTCAGATAGAGACATTGAGAGAAGAATGATCAAAGAGTTGCCAGAAGGGTCGCTGGGCTTGGATCTCTAGTCCTAAATTTGTAACAATGACTTATATATTAAAAAAAAGATATATAAATACATTTTTTTTAATTTATGGTACTGTAGAATTGCTACACACTCCTTCCTCATAAATGGTCCAAGTTTAAAAATGTTTGATCCATGCATCCAATCTGAAAATGAACATTTATAAATATTGATTCAAGTAAAAACTAAAAAAAATATTATCAATCACTTTCTCTCCTACATCTTCTATGTTGGAGTTCAATTCATCAGCAACAATATTGACTTTTTCAGACACCACTTCAATAGTTTTACAATAAAAGTCATTGATATTGACAATATTGCAATCTGTACTATTTTGTTCAGACACCACTTCAATTGTTTTACGATCAAATTCATTGTTATTGATATTATCAAATACCACTCCAATTGGTTTACAATCATCAACAATATCAATGTCTTCAATCTCTACTACTTCCAAACCATATTTTCAGTCAACATTGGCCAATCAATACGAATAAAAAATTAAATTTATTTCTATATTTTTCAGTAAAATGAAGATTGCAAACTCTCATTTTTTGCCTGATAGATTATCCATATTTTTTAACGAATTATTCTTTGTAGCAATTTTCCATTGTTCGATCAATGGAGAATTAAGCGGAGGAAATAATCTAAACACCTACCCCGGCCGCTTTTTGAATTAAATCTGTACACGCAACATTTATACACCATCCTAATACTCAAGTGAATTAATTGAATTGTAATTATAATAATTGTAAAAATACCACTTACTTGCTCGTGTTTTTTTCCACGTCGAAATAAAATAGAACAAAGAACCGGCAAATTGTCATAAAACTTTTTGCAAATGTAAACATTTGAAAAGGCCCGAATAGTTCCGAATTCGGAACAAAAATCTTTTTCTCTCTGAGGCCATGTAATGATTTCAAAACCAAATTTAAAACTTAATGACGAAAGCATTCGTATCGTGTGTAGTCTCATCCATGGTTTCAGTACTTCTGGTGGTAATGCAAGTCCTTCTGTTGGCAATGCCGCATCTAGGAGCGCCTTTTCATGGTACTTCAGCATACGTGTGGACCGTAATTCAAATATATCTAACATATTCGCACTGACTTTGCGCTAACACTTATGTAGGACTTTGTAGTTACTCCTGTATTTGGAGATACGCATCAGGTTCTTGGCTAGGAACCAAAATATTTCGATATTAAATATCTCTTGTTCTGCGTTTGTTTTTAGATATACCGCAATTTTGAATAGGATAATAGCTGAGGCTAGTCAATAGTGGAACTATGCTTGACACGGTTATTATTTTTTAATAGAATATAATTACCATAAGAGGGAGTAGGATTTTAATAAATAAAATTTAATTTATAAATATATATAATGTTGATAATTTGAACAAAATTCCATGAGGAAACTATATTTTTACATGTAATATATTTTTTGGTGAAATATTAAACTATTACTCATTGAAATTAAATACAAAATGTTACTGATAAATTACAAATTTTAAACTACAAAAATATGAACAACTTTCAAAATATAAACAATCAATGACTGCTTTAATAATATTTATGCATTAATAGCGGCAAACACTATAAGTACAATTGTACACACAATTATTAAAATGCCGAATGTTAATGCAAATGTCAACATGATGGTAGAGATGAGTTCACTAAAACCATAGGTCTGCATCTCCTTCTCCAAAAAACGATCAATATAATATCTAAAGAGCATAAAATAAATATATAAATATATATATATATATATAAATAGAAAATCGAAATACATACTTCTTTGATTCTCCAATTAACGAAGTTGCACTTATATATAATCTATAATGAATATTCGGAACAAGTCCTCTTATTTCAGCGGTAAGCCGATTTGGATTATCGATATGTGGATTCCTTTCAGTCAGAAGACCTTCAATCGTTCCGTTTAGCTTGGCATAATATATCTTGTAACCAGTCAATACACCGGAAGGATCGTCCGGCTTATTCCAAGACAACATGAAGGTGGTAGTTCCAATTTGGCGGGCCTCTAAATAGTGTATCTGTTCGGGAGCTAAAACATAACATAATTGCACAACTTTATTTAAAATGCTTCAGTACTAACCTTTGGGAGTTTGGAAATCCAATATATCAGCTGATGGACCCAGATATTTTTTATTTTGAACATGAATTTGCGCATAATTTCTTTTTAAAGGAACCAAATCTGTCAACAACAATTTTGTGGTTTTATTGTCCACCTGAATATATCTACGTTCAGTTGAATTCTCGTTCCAGATTATCAGCTTGTAACCTATGAAATAACCACGAACGGAGTTTAATGGAACTGCATTCCATCCGAGTACGACACATGAAGAATTTTCAATTTTGATCACGGTGAAATTGTATGGTGATTGAATTGGTACATCTTCTCCGGAATAGCCGGTTACTTCCAGAGGAGAAATATTAGCTTCTCCTACATCGTTTAATGCGAGTATTTTGAATTTGTACCGGCGAAAAGATGGTTGACGATCAATTAGCACATTGTTCTGTTTCCAATTACGAATGTCATATAAAGATCTATATTCAAAACCCGGTGCATCTCTTTTCCAATATATTCTATATCTAAATCCTGGCGCGTTGTGATCAATTTCCGGCATCGGAATCCAGTGAATAACTAAATTGTCCGGGCAAGTGCCTTCGCCATGCACGCCATCCGGATTTTTGAATGGTACATTTGGTTTGGTCATGCATGTTTGATAATTTTGAGACGGTGGTGAAGCGCCAACCTTATTCCAAGCAATAACTCTAAACGTGTAGTTTGTCCAAGGACTCATAGCAACATTGTAGGTAAAATCGTCGGGAGGAATATCGTCATAAATTGTTTCCCAAACATTCGGCATGAAAGTACTAGAGTATTGAATAGTATAGTACGTTATTGTTGCTGCAGTTTCATAGTGTTTCACCTTCCAGTTAAGCAAGGCATAAATGTCATTACACTTGACTATTAAAATAGGTGCGCTCGGAACATCTTGAACTCTCAAAATAGCATGTGCTCTTGCCTCATCTAGCGGGGTTCTGGCGATGCAAGTGTAGTTCGCTGAATCTGATAGCTGCGTGTTTGTAATAAAAAAATTGGACTGCGATATATATGTATATTTATTATCTTTTTCAATATCAATCTGTTTGCCGTCCTTCTGCCAAATTATTTTCAATGGTAACGAATCATCGTGAACAACATTGCACTTAAATTCAGTGTCTTTTCCGAAGAACGCTTCGTTATCTAAGATAAGTCCATTTTCTATATATGTATGCCGTTTGACAAGAAGTACCGAAGTTGAATTGTTTATTCCAAATTTATTTACAGCAGAGCATGTGTAATTTCCGGTATCGCTAATTTGCAAATGTTTAATGCTTAAATCACCACTGTCCAAAACTTTGTATCTATTACTTCTCAATTCAATGCCATTGTGAACCCATCTGATGCCCAGCTTTAGATCACCGAATGCTTTGCAAGTTATGTTGATGCTTTTCCCATCGACCACCTCGGTAATGTATTCTAATACATTCACAAAAATATCTTTATAGCTGTAGCCCAAGAAATTGCTAGCATTACAACCATAATTGCCTGTGTTGATTTTACTAAGTTTTTGAAAAGTAATCGCATTTTTTGCAACGTGCTTAGTGGTTAAAAACGGAGCCTGGGATATGGGCTTCCCATTGTATGTCCAAATGATTTCTGGTTCCGGTTCCCCGTGCGCGTAGCACCGCAATTGAGCAGTTTCACCTTCTTGCGAATGAACATTTTGCGGTTCTTCGATAAGCTCAGGTGCAGAGAGAACTTTCAGGCTTATAGTGTGCTCCATATCAATAGCATATCCGTTACTCAAGTGACATGAATACTTTCCCTCATCTGCAAAGTCCAAAAATTTTATCAGTAGAGATTTCCCGTAATTTGTTCTTCTGATACGCGTCGAATATTCCATAAGTTTTCCTTCTTTCTTCCAAACCGTTGTAGGTAATGGTGTACCACCGTAAATGCAAAACAGTTCGACATCTCTTAATCTTTGCGCGAATATCTTTTCGGGACTTGCGTATTGGAAAACCATTTCAGATTTTATTTTCGGTTCGGATGATAACACTTCCAGTCTAACCATTGGGCCAAATTTATAAGTCAACCGAGTGAACGATGACATAACACAGGCGTATCTGAAGTCATCGCTTGTCGAATCTAGTATGGTCAGATTGGAAAACCATAAGTTACCGTCGGGATCGACAGTTATACGTGGATTATTGATGGAGCTAAATTCTCCCGCTTTAAAATGCATTACCCAGTTTGCCTTTACTTTTGGATAGCTGAACGGAGGTACACATGCCAACTTGTATGGTATTCCTTCGGGTGCCGTAATGTTTAGTGGCGTGGAGTAATTAAACTGGTGCAATTCGATTTTGCGTATAAATACAGAATCGGTAGTGGCTATTCCTAATCTATTTTCGGCCGTACATCCATATTGACCTATATCTTCTGTTCGGGGTAACGTTATTATCAGCGTACCAATTCCATGATGTTGTTTAATGCGACCACCATATGCTTCCCAAGCAAATGGCTTTCCATCTTTAATCCATGCATACTTGCAAGCTGGTTCACAAAAAGCTTCGCATTCAAGATAGATTGTTGCGTCATCTCCGTACAGAAGAATTTCCTTGCTGCTGGGTTGTTTAATTATACTAGGTGGCGAAGGAACTGGAATGAGACGCTCATGAACTTACTGTAATTTATTTCATACGTAAAACCTACTTTGATTTGTAGTCACCCTAATGATGAACAACGTAATTAAAATATATGCCAACATTGATAAACTGTAACAAAACTTCTGCAAAATTATTAAAATACAGAAAACATATCCGGATCTGTTACAATAAACATAACAATAACAATAATATTAGCGTACGTACCTTTTGTAAATTTGTAATGTCAAAAGGTCTCCACGTGGATATGAAATTTAAAGGTTAAGTTCCCAGCAAATATTTACACAACACTTGTTACTGACGAACATAACTAGAAGGCAACATCCATTCCCCCTCGATATTTAAGCTACATGTTACATCTTATATGAAAAATATCGTGATTGCTGAATAATTCGATGATTCTAAACAGCACACCAACGACTCCCTATCGCACGATGACAGAAAAAGAGAGAGAGAGAGAGAGAGAGAGCGAGCGAGAGAATGAGAACTCGAATGATACTGTGGAAATCTGTAATTAATTTCGAATATTTGCGCAGTAAGGTCACCAATTGAAATACATTGACCCACATTGTCATTAATGCGCAAAATTTGACAAAACGGGACGGCTGTTTGACTTACCTTCATTACTTGATCTATTCTGGTTTTAAATATTTTTGCTGCCATTTTCGACATAATGCATAGCTCAAATAGAAATGGTAATTTCCCACACAAAAAAATTTAAAATGTTTTTATTTACCATTTATCACTAACACATTTGAACTTGCTCATTAAGCAATCTAATTTCCAATAACTAAAGTATATTTATATTGAATATGTAAATTTTCTAAATTTTTCGTACGTCAGTTTATGCTATCGATATCTGGTTCGTGATGGTTTCTGGTGTTGGTTTAGGCTTTATTACCTGATTGAATTGTTTGTTGTTGACTTCTGTCTCTTGGAGTTGATTTCTCTTCGTTTCCATTCAATTATGGTTCTTATTGTAGATTTATGAAACAACGTCATAAATCAACAATAAGAACCATGATTTGAGGCTCGTAAACCTAGCAAAGCATGGAATCTTTTGGGGTGAGAGCTATGATTTAGATGGCGACGAATAATAGTTACAAATAGTTGTGTCATTGTGCGTTACTTGAGCAATCAGTATTCATAATGAAATATCCAATATTGATTAAATCGATGGCCAAAATAATACATGCATACATTATTATTTATATATTAAATAAAATTGAAAATATATATAATTTATTCAACATTAATTCCAAACTAATTCTGGTATAATATTTGAGACACTTCTTCATTTCTTCTGCCACATAGAAAATTGATTTCTCAAAAAGAATTGGTAATTGCCAGCACAGAAATTTAAAATTGTTTTATTTAGTTTTACGTTGGCACATTTGAATTTTATATTTTTAGCCTCCTCATTACGTAATTTAATTTTAAATGATTTTCCAATGAAGTTAATTTTATTAATATCCGAATAATAATAACTATTGATAGGCGATATCCTAAAATAATAATTTTCTAAATGTCAATACATTTTTGTTATTGAGTAAGTTACTTATCACTTGTGTTGCATATTTTAATGCCTGATGTATCCAGTCCCAAATACAAATTGCAGTTCTCCATATTTTGTATTTTGATATATGTAATACCATACATTTCTTGTCTCATAACAATCGATAGAAAATGTCGCATGACAAATTCGTAATACACTCCAAGCTGTGTCCATTGTGGACATGAGCCGATCTTCCATTCCACCAGCATGGTGTATTTTGTTATTTTCATGGAACTAAAAAAAAATTAACAATTTATAGTTACGATTTTATAAATGATTACCTTCCTGGATGATCTCTTTCTAATTTATTAATGAGTGTCACTGATGATGCTAGCCGTTCTAATGTACTATTTGGACAATACATTTCTTTCAAAAAGACAGTTTCTTTCATTTGCATGTAGAATATTCTTAGAGATTTACTATTAACAATATCTATATTCAGATCCCTTGGAAAATATTTCAATCGCAGCTTAAAATGCAAAAGACAATTTGTATTTGAAACTTGATTTTTGATCTAAAAATATTTTTTTTCCTTTATATTTCTAACCACTGATACCATACCATACCTTCTTTGAATGTTTGAGCCAGATCAAGTTACCTTTTGGATCGACAAATTTAAGACCAAAGAACCATTTCTCTTGAAGACCAATTGCGTTCATCACTTTTTCAAATAATTCATTACCTGTCGAATCTCTCCCAATTTCTAAATTCATTTTAATATCATATGAAGTGACTAATACACGCATCTGAAACAAAACAATACCAATCAGATATATACGATACTGTTCTATGCACATAATAAACCTGCACATACAGTGTTTGATTTTGTAGTACAGCGCATTGCAAATAATTTATGATAATTATAGGTGATTTGAATTGATAATGTGAGTTAAGAGATCAATTATTAAAGGATACTTATGTAACAGTTCTGGGTAGCACATGTAATTTTAAATATACTGAGTATCCTAAATGTATTTCATACTAATAAAATAATAAGGTTAGATATAAACTGATAGGTTATTTCCTAGCTATGTATATTACCTTCTTAACAAACAGCGGTTACGTACGAAATATAATTTCAAAATAACTTTGGTATATTATACTCTTATGCGATACAATGATTAAATTAATGAATAGGATGTACACAATTATTTCGAATTAACATTTTTCGTGAGTATTTTTGACCTTTCTTATTGATTCTTAAATTTGTAAGTTACCTTGGTTGCATATAAAATGTTCATATATAGTTTTTATTTATTTCTTCTATGTATAGTTAATTTATATTTTCTCAAATAGAGTTTTTATTGCTCCTCACCCGGCGAATACTATCCCTCTAGAGGCTGAAGGCCCGCTGATTGGACTATCACCCTTTGCTCCCTTGATTCAGGGTGAAGCGACACCTTTGCCCACTCACAGTCGGTGTTACCGCTTTTGGCGATATCCTGACCAGCAGCAATCGTGATACTATGGAGAACCATCACTTTACCCTCGTCCTCCTTCTTGTTCGTCTTCCCCATGTCAGAGCTCCGAACCAAGCCGCGCTCATTTTCATCTACCTCAGACTGCGGAAACTCGGAGGATTACGCTACCTTCGTCGCCTTCTTCTCCTCGGTTTTCATTGCTACATTACTTTTTCCGCTCAGTGTCTTCCCCGAGACCGCCGCCACGGACGGAGTTCTACAACTCCTTTTCCTAGTCATGATCCCTACCCGCGGCGATCTTTCAAAAAGCTTCTTTAAAATCCGCAATTTTCTTTAAAAACATTCCACCCTCCGGGCCAATGCTTGCCGCTGATGAGGAGTCGCTCATTTGCTAGTCTCACGAAACGGGCCCGGTCACTTAGCGCCGGTTTGAATCCCCACTGGTCTGGCGCCGAATCTGCCCCGCTAATTTAAGCTGCCCGAATTACACCTGGTAGAACTCTCAGCTATGCACCAATGTGGCGCTGGTTCTATACTTCTCTGATGCGCAGCTCGTCGATTCACACCTGTTACAATCCTAGATATGCGCTATACCCGCGCCGCATCAGCACTTCGCTATTGCACACTGCGAACTCCCCGGTTGGTCCCCTGACTAAGCACCAATCTGGCGCAAGTACAAATTTAGCTTCTGCGCACAGCGGCAACTACAGCCGGTTCGTCGCTCTGCTACAGGCGGATTATGGTCGCCAAATATTGCGCACCACACCCATTTCAAAATCGTGGATTGACGCATACGCAGGTTTGCTACTCTACTATCCAAGTTGCGAACCACTAGCGCCAACTTTCCGAACACGTGCATAGGCCAAATACCTATCCTCATTCTGCGCCTATGGACAGGATCTCTAATAAAATAACTCATATATGGAACTTCGTATTGATAAGGCTTCAATAGTATGTAGTATTGTTGGCAGAGCGCTCTTTAAATGTATTAGACTTGGTGCGCGAGCCACATCTGTCGCTTGAATCTCATCCATGGTTTCGGTAATTCTGGTGGTAATCCAACTCCTTCGCCTTCGCTCCTTTGCAGCAAAATAAGACTTTTAATATGCCTGGAAATATGATAAGCAAACATCTTCAGAGGAAACTAATCGGAATGATTAAACAACCAATGCCTGATGCAATTGAACTGGAGAGAAGGTTTCGTACTTTTATTGTAAGCTATTTTATATCATACTTTTCATATATGCATGCTTCAAGATAAAACCTACATAACCTCTTTATGCACATGCTCTCGCGCTTTTTAGGCTTCCATTGATTTGCCACCTGACAAAGCGGAATTCTTGGAAAGATATGGTTATGAGATGAAATGGGATATTATATGTGCTCAGGTGAGTAAACCGCCGTTGACATTACGCACGATAAAAATATACAAGGTAGAACGTATTGGCTCGTTAGTAGATATATCGACAAATAAAGCACGTGCTTTAAGTTACAATACGACAAAAATAATACTAATAATAGTTTGACAAATATGTTTATTAAGAAAGTGGGTATCTCAATATCCTACTTTACTTTCTTTTGTATTTGTTTTAAATAACTTGGCTTTTTATTATATTCTAAACTAAACCTCCATTTAGTGTGTCTACTTTGAATAATATCAAACATACTTGGATTATCTATTGATTTTTTCAAATAATAATTGACTACGATATATATTGTGCATTAATTATATTTATTTTTCATAGGAATTGGTTAAGATCAAGAATCGTCCCATACATTACTTGAATAAATTAAGAATGTACCTAGATCCAAATTCTAGCAGCACTTATATGGTAAGAGTAAAAAAGTAATACATGTTGATATGCTTATTATTAGTTTGGACTGAATATTAAAAAAAACATCCAAGATTATCCATGATCGAAGTACGAACAGGGCCGCAGTAATTAAATCTTGCGCATGGTTCTAAATATAATATTTGCGCCCCTTGCACGCCATTAACGTACCACGCTTGATGCGCATTGGTCTGCCAACCCGCTACATCCCCATTTACTGCGGTGCTGAGTACAAACAGTGATATACAATTAAACCCTGCAAATAAACATATCTCGCGGTCTACACTTGTCAGGAATACACGTACATTTTTGGAATCCCCTAGTCGGATGTGTGCGTGGTAAACGAGTAGCAAAAAAGGAGAATGGAGGTCGGTCAGAGTTAGGAGACTGGACATTCTGGTTGGTTTGCTATCCTTGGATCCAAGTTCTTGACTGTGTCATACAAAAGAGAGTTTACTATTAATTACTGATTATAACAAAGGCTTCGCAATGCATGCCTTCACAAAAAATAAAATATGGAAATGACAATATTGCTATTATTATTATTATTATATAGCACAATCAGCATATCTTAATAATCTAATAAATTGCTTACCTATTACAGAAACAAATAATTGATGGTGAAACTGTAAAACAAGTTTTCAGAGAGTTAGAAATATCACTGCGCACTAATCCAAGAGAGTAAGTTTTTGTAAATGTTTTTAACAATATGATTGGCAGAAAACACTTTTATTTTCAGGTGGATGAGGGAATTTTTAGATGACAACAATTTGGGTCTGGATGTGCTCATTGATTATCTAAATTTGCATTTAGGAAAAATGCGACATGAAGAAAATATTCATTCGTCAAATTCAGGGTCAACAAGCAACGCAATGAGTCGAACGTCCTTCAGGTACTTCCGTTCAATTTGGAATGCCGTATACAGTGCAACCATGAAGGGATCTACAAAGCACAACAGTGAAAGAAATATGGAAGAATCGAAGGAAGAGTTTCACGTTTGCCTTATGTGCTTGCGTGCCATAATGAAAAATGCGGTAAGAATAGTACGAATATTATGCAAAATAAAAAGAAAATATATTTTATCAGCACGGTTTTAACATCGTTATACAACATATGGAAGCAATCAATTGTATCTCAATGAGCATAATCCATAGGAATTTAAGTACGAAAGCTCTGGTTTTGGAATTATTGGCAGCCATCTGCTTGATCAAAGTAGGCCACGAGAAAATCATTTACGGATTTGATAAATTCAAGAATGTGTTAAACGAGCGCTACCGTTTCCAAAAACTGATGGAATACTTCATGAATCCGGATCCGCTTCATCCAGAATTTATGGTATCTATTTCAATAAAAATGATTGACAATAAAATAAAACTTCTCATTTAGGTTTCTTGGTTGAAATTTGTAAATAATATCGTTCATACGGCAAATGATATGAATTTTCGGATGCACCTCCAAGAAGAATTTTCTGCACTCAATTTACTTGACTATCTGGAGCACCTGCGGTGCATTGAAAACGAAGATCTTCAAGCTCAAATATCTATATATCTCAATAACGCACTGCTTATAAACACTCTTGTTGAAGAGAATCAATCAATTTCAAAGATGGCTGTTACAGAGAAGGTGTCAAAACTTGAAGAAAAACTGCGTCAAGCGAACGACAAATTACAGATTTTTGAATACGACACTTTTTCCAAAATTTGCTCGGATTTCACTAAAAGACACCTAAATATTGTAGATTTGCAGCCGCTATTTGACGAAATTAGGGACAAACCACATATTCACGAGGATACCAAAATTGTAGATATACAAAAGCAGTTGGAGGAGGCGTTGGCTTCAAAGGAAGAGGCTCTAGAGTTGATGTTGATCGATGACCGCAGTGAAGGCGACGGCGGAGAGTCCGGGAAATTAAACACAGTTGACAAAGTACATCTACCAATTTCACCCCCTCCACCGTCGCCCATCATTATTGGACAACCACCTCCCATTATTATTGGATCACCACCTCCTCCGCCTCCCATAATTATTGGATCACCACCTCCCATAATTATTGGACCACCACCTACTCCGCCTCCCATAATTATTGGACCACCACATTCAAATCAATCATAAAGAAATTCAACGATGCAGATGAGTACGTATATTCTCTTCTAAATTCGAACCAATTTTTTTAATTTTTTCTTGTATGATTTAGTAATTCCAATGTGGGTGCACTGAAGAAGATCAAAGAGCTCAAAATCCTTGATAATAAATCTGCTCAGAATATCAGCATCTTACTGGGAGGTAGCTTGAAGTATCTCACATATGATGAAATTAAATCCTGCATATTCAAATGTGATAACAAGATACTAACAGAAAACGTTCTTGAGCAGTTGATTCAAGTAAGCCATCAGTATTAATTTCTAGAACCACTTCATAAAAATCGTTCCATTCAATTTGCAGTACTTACCGCCCCCAGATTTATTGTTATTGTTTCAACAGTACGAGAATTCGTACAACCAGCTCACAAAGGCGGAGCAGTTCTGTATAAAAATGTCGGAAGTATCAGGACTACTGTCTCGCTTAAAATCGCTGAATTTCAGGCAGAAATGCACTGATATGGTGAACGACCTGAAGCTAAACATAGGAGCTGCCACAGCCGCCTGCGAGGAGGTCATGAAAAGTAAGAAGTTTGCCAAGCTGCTAGAACTTATTCTGCTGTTTGGAAACTATATGAACACCGGGTCGACGAATGCGCAAGCTTTCGGTTTTGAAATCGGCTTCCTACCGAAGGTAACATGCAAATTTATTAATCGGTAAAGATGTCGTTAATATCTCATATGTTTTCAGTTGAACGGTACAAAGGACATAAATAACAAGCATACTCTGCTGCACTACATTGTAGAAACGACGGAGAAAAAATTCCCGGAGGTGCTAAACTTCGCCGATGATATGCAGCACATTGATATGGCCAGTCGCGTCTCTGTAGATACCATCAAGAAGACGCTGGTCCAAATGGACAGAGACATCATTAACATAGATATAAATATTAGTAACATGGGGGATCCTCAAAACGATGAAGACTTGTTCATAGAAGTGATGAATAGTTTTGCAAAAGTGGCGCGCAATCAGTACGTTATGATAGAGAAGATGTTTAAGAATATGGAGATGCTTTATAGGGACCTTTCTGAGTACTACGTCTTCGACAAGGAGATATATAAATTGGAGGAGTTCTTCACCGATTTGAAGACTTTCAAGGATAACTTTATGGCACGATTATATTAATATATTTTATTCTGAATATAAAATTTATTTTTATTTTTTGACGAATAGATTGCAAAAAAAGACAACGACGTCGAACGAGATCGTGAGGAAAAGATTCTTAGGACAAAGTTGGCGCGCCAGAAGGCTGATTGCGAGAGGAAGAAAAGAGAAACTGAAAAAAAACTCCCTAAGAATCAGAATGGAAATCAGGAAGTCATGGATAGGTTAATTATTAATATTTATCTATTAAATAATATAAATTATTTAGTAATAATGTTCTGTTTTTTCAGTTTATTGGAGACTCTGCAAATTGGATGCGCATTTCGCCGAGAGCATAATAGGATAAGGGCTCCGCAGTTGGCAGGAGGTAATTTTGTTTTTTTTTTACAACTATAAAATTGTTTCTTTAAGATGCTATACTCTTACATTATCAAATAACTAAGCGATATGAATAACATAATTTAATATAAATATATAAATAACATTAATGATGCATTAGTTATAGGATGAGTGGGTAAGAGTAAACATTAAATATATTTTAGATATAATGTTTTCTTCCATGCATATAAGTATATTGTTATTTCGATTATCTGCAGATACAAAAGCAAAGATAGATCGATCTAGGTTCAATATGACAGTGGGACGAGAATTAAGGTAAATTATTTTCTTACCTATTCTTCCACCGTTAGTTCCCATTTTTCATAACGCATTGTACTAACGTTTTATCTCTTATACTTTTAACTGATTTTTTCACATAATATATTTTCGATGTGTTTCAGCAATGCTTCACTTGTTGATAAACTAGTATTTTTTATTTTTACAGATAAATTATAATAGGATGAAGCTGTATTCAGTACTTTATTATTTTTTTTATAAATATTTACTTACCTAAGTAAGTCCTGCTCACTAAATTTTAACCACTACAAATAACATCTTCTACATTCACACGCTCCCTGTGGCAGGATACAGACTGTTCCGTCCTAGGCATATCTGCTTTAATAAAAAGTAAATATAACAAAATTAAACCTTATATATATTTTTTTTCTAGGTAAGCTTTACATTTCAATATATAGGACATTTCCAAAAATTGTAAAGTATCAGCCATACCTATCGGTGTGACAATTAAATAACACTTCCGCAAGATGTATTTAATAAATTATACAGAAATTTTTGCTGTTTATCTACCATTGTATTAAGACTTTTAATCTATTTATAATATGATCATATAATATTTGCAAACCGTGTTACTGTCAAATGGCATATAAATATTTAAGAACGTAAATTGCAAATTATTGTGCAAAATCATAACAATTAGTGACTGATCTACAAATCACTTCAATTCTACAACAAAAATTATATGGCCAGACATTCTAAATTACAAATAGATACATAATGAGGCCCGTTAGGCCGGTCCGCAAATATTTGACAGATGCCAATACCAGCTCCTGTCTTGAGAGGAACACCACCGGGATTCGACAGATTTTTTAAAATTATTTCTGTTGTTACGATTAATTGTGCAATATTGTCATAAAATAAAAAATAAAAAATATATTTGAGAAAATATAAATTAACTATACATAGCTGAAATAAATAAAAGCTATATATAATAATAGGGCGACTCATAGCCGAATGGTTAGAGTCGCCCCTCACGATCTTGTGAGTATGGGTTCGATTCCCAGCCAAGCCAGGCCCTTTGGGCCAAAAAAAAATGTTGTGACGGTTGCAATAGCATAGTTAAGAATAGCAGCAGATACACAGAGAAAGAGAATAGTGATCGCTGTGCATCATTATACGAATGACTATTAGCCATACAAACACAACAGCCAAACCAACAAATTGAAATAATTTGTTCAAAAAAAAAATCATCAAAAATGGTAAAACTTCCATTGGGAAAGTTTATCTAAAAAATAAAAATGTCAATCGCCATCAAATTTACTTAATGTTCAACTCGAATAGATTGTAAATAGAAATATGACAAAATATATAAGATATATAATAGAACATTTTATATGCAACCAAGGTAACTAACAAATATAAAGAATCAAAAAGAAAGGTCAAAAAATAGTCACGGAAAATGTTATTTCCAAATAATTTTGTATAATATACGAGTATACCAAATATACCAAAGTTATGTCGAAATTATATTACGTACGTAACCGCTGTTTGTTAAGAAGGTAATATACATAGCTAGGAAATAACGTATCAAATTTATATCTAACCTTATTATTTTATTAGTATGAAATACATTTTAGATACTCAGAATATTTTAAATGTACTACCCAGAACTGTTGCATAGGTATCCTTTAATAATTAGTAGTCTTAACTTACATTATCAATTCAAATCGCCTATAATTATCAGAAATTATTTGCACTGCGCTGTACAACAAAATCAAACACTGTAAGTGCAGGTGTATTATGTGCATAGAACAGTATTGTATATATTTGATTACTATTGTTTTGTTTCAGATGCGCGTATTAGTCACTTCATATGATATTCATATGAATTTAGATGTTGGGAGAGATTCGACAGGCAATGAATTATTTGAAAAAGTAATCAATGCAATTGGCTTTCAAGAGAAATGGTTCTTTGGTCTTAAATTTTTCGATTCGAAAGGTAACTTGATCTGGCTTAAACATTTCAAGAAGGTATGGTATGGTATCAGTGGTTAGAAATATAAAGGAAAAAAAATATTTTTAGATCAAAAATCAAGTTTCAAATACAAATTGTCTTTTGCATTTCAAGCTGCGATTGAAATATTTTCCACGAGATCTAAATAAAGATATAGTTAATAGTAAAACCATAAGAATATTCTACATGCAAATGAAAGAAACTGTCTTTTTGGAAGAAATGTACTGTCCAAATAGTACATTAGAACGACTAGCATCAACAGTGACACTCATTAATAAATTAGAAAGAGATCATCCAGGAAGGTAAGCATTTATAAAATCTAACTATAAATTGTTAATTTTTTTTAGTTCCATGAAAATAACAAAATACACCATGCTAGCAGAATGGAAGTTAGGCTCATGTTTACAATGGACACGGCTTGGTGTGTATTACGAATTTGTCATGCGACATTTTCTATCGATTGTTATGAGACAAGAAATGTATGGTATTACATATATCAAAATACAAAATATGGAGAACCGCAATTTTTATTTGGGACTGGATACATCAGGCATTAAAATATATGACACAAGTGATAAGTAACATACTTAATAACAAAAATGTATTGACATTTATAAAATTATTATTTTAGGTTATCGCCTATCAATAGTTATTATTATTCGGATATTAATAAATTCAACTTCAGTGGAAATTCATTTAAAATTAAATTACTAAATGAGGAGGCTAAAAATTTAAAATTCAAATGTGCCAACGTAAAACTGAATAAAACAATTTTAAATTTATGTGCTGGCAATTACCAATTCTTTTTAAAAAATCAATTTTCTATGTGGCAGAAGAAATGAAGAAGTGTCTCAAATATTATACCAGAATTAGTTTGGTATTAATGTTGAATAAATTATATATATTTTCAATTTTATTTGATATATAAATAATAATGTATGCATGTATTATTGTGGCCATCGATTTCATCAATATTGGTTATTTCATTATGAATACTGATTGATCAAGTCACGCACAATGACACAACTATTTGTAACTATTATTCGGTGCCATCTAAATCATAACTCTCACCCCAAAAGATTCCATGCTTTGCTAGGTTTACCAGCTTCATATCATGGTTTTTATTGTTGATTTATGAAGCAACGTCATGAACCATGATTGAATGGAAACGAAGAGAAATCAACTCCAAGAGACAGAAGTCTACAACAAATAATTCAATCAGGTAATAAAGCCTAATCAACACCAGAAACCATCACGAACCAGATATCGATAGCATAAACTGACGTACGAAAAATTTAGAAAATTTACATATTTAATATAAATATACTTTAGTTATTGGAAATTAGATTGCTAAATGAGCAAGTTCAAATGTGATAGTGATAAATGGTAAATAAAAACATTTTAAATATTTTTGTGTGGGAAATTACCATTTCTATTTGAGATATTCATTATGTCGAAAATGGCAGCAAAAATATTTAAAGCCAGAATAGATCAAGTAAAGAAGGTAAGTCAAACAGCCGTCCCGTTTTCGTCATTTTTTGCGCATTAATGACCATGTGGGTCAATGTATTTGAATTGGTGACCTTACTGCGCAAATATTCGAAATTACAGATTTCCACAGTATCATTCGAGTTCTCATTCTCTCGCTCGCTCTCTCTCTCTCTCTCTCTCTCTTTTTCTGTCATCGTGCGATAGGGAGTCGTTGGTGTGCTGTTTAGAATCATCGAATTATTCAGCAATCACGATATTTTTCATATAAGATGTAACATGTAGCTTAAATATCGAGGGGAAATGGATGTTGCGTTCCAGTTATGTTCGTCAGTAACAAGTGTTGTGTAAATATTTGCTGGGTACTTAACCTTTAAATTTCATAAACACGTGGAGACCTTTTGACATTACAAATTTACAAAAGGTACGTACGCTAATATTATTGTTATTGTTGTGTTTATTGTAACAGATCCGGATATGTTTTCTGTATTTTAATAATTTTGCAGAAGTTTTGTTACAGTTTATCAATGTTGGCATATATTTTAATTACGTTTTTCATCATTAGGGTGACTACAAATCAAAGTAGGTTTTACGTATGAAATAAATTACAGTAAGTTCATGAGTGTCTCATTCCAGTTCCTTCGCCACCTAGTATAATTAAACAACCCAGCAGCAAGGAAATTCTTCTGTACGGAGATGACGCAACAATCTATCTTGAATGCGAAGCTTTTTGTGAACCAGCTTGCAAGTATGCATGGATTAAAGATGGAAAGCCATTTGCTTGGGAAGCATATGGTGGTCGCATTAAACAACATCATGGAATTGGTACGCTGATAATAACGTTACCCCGAACAGAAGATATAGGTCAATATGGATGTACGGCCGAAAATAGATTAGGAATAGCCACTACCGATTCTGTATTTATACGCAAAATCGAATTGCACCAGTTTAATTACTCCACGCCACTAAACATTACGGCACCCGAAGGAATACCATACAAGTTGGCATGTGTACCTCCGTTCAGCTATCCAAAAGTAAAGGCAAACTGGGTAATGCATTTTAAAGCGGGAGAATTTAGCTCCATCAATAATCCACGTATAACTGTCGATCCCGACGGTAACTTATGGTTTTCCAATCTGACCATACTAGATTCGACAAGCGATGACTTCAGATACGCCTGTGTTATGTCATCGTTCACTCGGTTGACTTATAAATTTGGCCCAATGGTTAGACTGGAAGTGTTATCATCCGAACCGAAAATAAAATCTGAAATGGTTTTCCAATACGCAAGTCCCGAAAAGATATTCGCGCAAAGATTAAGAGATGTCGAACTGTTTTGCATTTACGGTGGTACACCATTACCTACAACGGTTTGGAAGAAAGAAGGAAAACTTATGGAATATTCGACGCGTATCAGAAGAACAAATTACGGGAAATCTCTACTGATAAAATTTTTGGACTTTGCAGATGAGGGAAAGTATTCATGTCACTTGAGTAACGGATATGCTATTGATATGGAGCACACTATAAGCCTGAAAGTTCTCTCTGCACCTGAGCTTATCGAAGAACCGCAAAATGTTCATTCGCAAGAAGGTGAAACTGCTCAATTGCGGTGCTACGCGCACGGGGAACCGGAACCAGAAATCATTTGGACATACAATGGGAAGCCCATATCCCAGGCTCCGTTTTTAACCACTAAGCACGTTGCAAAAAATGCGATTACTTTTCAAAAACTTAGTAAAATCAACACAGGCAATTATGGTTGTAATGCTAGCAATTTCTTGGGCTACAGCTATAAAGATATTTTTGTGAATGTATTAGAATACATTACCGAGGTGGTCGATGGGAAAAGCATCAACATAACTTGCAAAGCATTCGGTGATCTAAAGCTGGGCATCAGATGGGTTCACAATGGCATTGAATTGAGAAGTAATAGATACAAAGTTTTGGACAGTGGTGATTTAAGCATTAAACATTTGCAAATTAGCGATACCGGAAATTACACATGCTCTGCTGTAAATAAATTTGGAATAAACAATTCAACTTCGGTACTTCTTGTCAAACGGCATACATATATAGAAAATGGACTTATCTTAGATAACGAAGCGTTCTTCGGAAAAGACACTGAATTTAAGTGCAATGTTGTTCACGATGATTCATTACCATTGAAAATAATTTGGCAGAAGGACGGCAAACAGATTGATATTGCAAAAGATAATAAATATTCATATATATCGCAGTCCAATTTTTTTATTACAAACACGCAGCTATCAGATTCAGCGAACTACACTTGCATCGCCAGAACCCCGCTAGATGAGGCAAGAGCACATGCTATTTTGAGAGTTCAAGATGTTCCGAGCGCACCTATTTTAATAGTCAAGTGTAATGACATTTATGCCTTGCTTAACTGGAAGGTGAAACACTATGAAACTGCAGCAACAATAACGTACTATACTATTCAATACTCTAGTACTTTCATGCCGAATGTTTGGGAAACAATTTATGACGATATTCCTCCCGACGATTTTACCTACAATGTTGCTATGAGTCCTTGGACAAACTACACGTTTAGAGTTATTGCTTGGAATAAGGTTGGCGCTTCACCACCGTCTCAAAATTACCAAACATGCATGACCAAACCAAATGTACCATTCAAAAATCCGGATGGCGTGCATGGCGAAGGCACTTGCCCGGACAATTTAGTTATTCACTGGATTCCGATGCCGGAAATTGATCACAACGCGCCAGGATTTAGATATAGAATATATTGGAAAAGAGATGCACCGGGTTTTGAATATAGATCTTTATATGACATTCGTAATTGGAAACAGAACAATGTGCTAATTGATCGTCAACCATCTTTTCGCCGGTACAAATTCAAAATACTCGCATTAAACGATGTAGGAGAAGCTAATATTTCTCCTCTGGAAGTAACCGGCTATTCCGGAGAAGATGTACCAATTCAATCACCATACAATTTCACCGTGATCAAAATTGAAAATTCTTCATGTGTCGTACTCGGATGGAATGCAGTTCCATTAAACTCCGTTCGTGGTTATTTCATCGGTTACAAGCTGATAATCTGGAACGAGAATTCAACTGAACGTAGATATATTCAGGTGGACAATAAAACCACAAAATTGTTGTTGACAGATTTGGTTCCTTTAAAAAGAAATTATGCGCAAATTCATGTTCAAAATAAAAAATATCTGGGTCCATCAGCTGATATATTGGATTTCCAAACTCCCAAAGGTTAGTACTGAAGCATTTTAAATAAAGTTGTGCAATTATGTTATGTTTTAGCTCCCGAACAGATACACTATTTAGAGGCCCGCCAAATTGGAACTACCACCTTCATGTTGTCTTGGAATAAGCCGGACGATCCTTCCGGTGTATTGACTGGTTACAAGATATATTATGCCAAGCTAAACGGAACGATTGAAGGTCTTCTGACTGAAAGGAATCCACATATCGATAATCCAAATCGGCTTACCGCTGAAATAAGAGGACTTATTCCGAATATTCATTATAGATTATATATAAGTGCAACTTCGTTAATTGGAGAATCAAAGAAGTATGTATTTCGATTTTCTATTTATATATATATATATATATATATATTTATATATTTATTTTATGCTCTTTAGATATTATATTGATCGTTTTTTGGGGAAGGAGATGCAGACCTATGGTTTTAGTGAACTCATCTCTACCATCATGTTGACATTTGCATTAACATTCGGCATTTTAATAATTGTGTGTACAATTGTACTTATAGTGTTTGCCGCTATTAATGCATAAATATTATTAAAGCAGTCATTGATTGTTTATATTTTGAAAGTTGTTCATATTTTTGTAGTTTAAAATTTGTAATTTATCAGTAACATTTTGTATTTAATTTCAATGAGTAATAGTTTAATATTTCACCAAAAAATATATTACATGTAAAAATATAGTTTCCTCATGGAATTTTGTTCAAATTATCAACATTATATATATTTATAAATTAAATTTTATTTATTAAAATCCTACTCCCTCTTATGGTAATTATATTCTATTAAAAAATAATAACCGGGTCAAGCATAGTTCCACTATTGACTAGCCTCAGCTATTATCCTATTCAAAATTGCGGTATATCTAAAAACAAACGCAGAACAAGAGATATTTAATATCGAAATATTTTGGTTCCTAGCCAAGAACCTGATGCGTATCTCCAAATACAGGAGTAACTACAAAGTCCTACATAAGTGTTAGCGCAAAGTCAGTGCGAATATGTTAGATATATTTGAATTACGGTCCACACGTATGCTGAACTACCATGAAAAGGCGCTCCTAGATGCGGCATTGCCAACAGAAGGACTTGCATTACCACCAGAAGTACTGAAACCATGGATGAGACTACACACGATACGAATGCTTTCGTCATTAAGTTTTAAATTTGGTTTTGAAATCATTACATGGCCTCAGAGAGAAAAAGATTTTTGTTCCGAATTCGGAACTATTCGGGCCTTTTCAAATGTTTACATTTGCAAAAAGTTTTATGACAATTTGCCGGTTCTTTGTTCTATTTTATTTCGACGTGGAAAAAAACACGAGCAAGTAAGTGGTATTTTTACAATTGTTATAATTACAATTCAATTAATTCACTTGAGTATTAGGATGGTGTATAAATGTTGCGTGTACAGATTTAATTCAAAAAGCGGCCGGGGTAGGTGTTTAGATTATTTCCTCCGCTTAATTCTCCATTGATAGAACAATGGAAAATTGCTACAAAGAATAATTCGTTAAAAAATATGGATAATCTATCAGGCAAAAAATGAGAGTTTGCAATCTTCATTTTACTGAAAAATATAGAAATAAATTTAATTTTTTATTCGTATTGATTGGCCAATGTTGACTGAAAATATGGTTTGGAAGTAGTAGAGATTGAAGACATTGATATTGTTGATGATTGTAAACCAATTGGAGTGGTATTTGATAATATCAATAACAATGAATTTGATCGTAAAACAATTGAAGTGGTGTCTGAAAAAAATAGTACAGATTGCAATATTGTCAATATCAATGACTTTTATTGTAAAACTATTGAAGTGGTGTCTGAAAAAGTCAATATTGTTGCTGATGAATTGAACTCCAACATAGAAGATGTAGGAGAGAAAGTGATATACTTTGCAATTGCAGACAGGGCAACGTTTGGTAGATTTCCACGACTTCATGGAGCATTTGTAGCAACTGCACATATGGCCAGTACCACCGTGAAGGAATATGCTATTCTGAGGCATGGCATTGCACATTATACACAAATCTGATACAATTTTGGTCTTATCAGAGTTGCTTTTAATACTATGCGACGGGGATATCATGTGGTTGACAGAACGGACCTTCTCTTCATTTGTTGAACTGGCATTTACCATCACAGTATTGTATGAACTTCTGCGCTTAAGGTTCTTATGTGGTCGTGGTGGGAACATCTTCTTTCGTATCTGCAATTAAACTGTCATGAATTATATTTAATGTAATTATTACTTGGAATAAAATAATGTTGGGATAGCATTAATTATTGCTTATTTTACACATGAGGTGACATTATTGATATTTTGTTTCTTAAGATCATAATCTATATTTTAATCGGTTTTCGGGATTTTAAATATTTATGTTTACTGTTCTCGTAAATCATTATCCTAAATCGTTCTAGATTTTAAACAATAGTATTCTTTAGCCATTTTCAAACATGGCTACCTTAGCCCTATATTGTTAACCATATATGCCGGTTTATGTTAGTATTATTTATGCAATTCCATTGATAGCTTTTAGTCACAGTAGATAACTAGGATTGCAATCATGTCAAATCATATTATATCATTACAATTTATTTGGTATATAATGAGGAAATTGGTGTACTTGAACTAGTTTAGCAAAAGTAATATACAATTTAATGTATTCACCTGAAAACATTTTTGGCAATATTTGAATGGACGATTTTGGTTTTTACTACTGCATCGAAAACATTTTGCGAAGCCAGACGAGGTCTTGCATATCCACTTCTCCGTTCTCGATTCATCCTCGGATATTTCGTGATTAATATCCCCCAATGAGCTGTTATCCAATACGGTGGACTGGTGATGTTCAGTTACATGCCATTGCTACTAGAATGAAAATATGAATGAAATTATAACCACTATATAAAGACTAGTGAATATAACTAATAGTAACAAAAAAAAACTGAACTGAAATTTGGTCTTACCTCGGTGGACGCAGGCCTAGAGGCTGAGGAATGTTCAACAATTTCGACATCTGTTTTATCAGGATCCGCCGAGCAAGTGCTTTTGAATTCTGTATCCGATGTATCTTTTGCCAAGTCTAATATATACGCATATAAATGTAAGAAATATATTGTTATTCATAACTATCATACCGGTCTCCTTATCTTGTATACTGTATACACTTTCAGTGTCATTTTGGGAATCAACAGAAGTCTCGCATTTCAATTGCCAGTGTAGATTCATATAAGACTTCCTTTGAGGTACTACTCCAGATGTCCCATTTTCTTTACTAGATTCATAGTCCAGACATCTCTCTCTTATTGCTACAATCATTGTTATTTTATTATTATATATTTTTTTCAAACATATAGTTATAATAATTGACAGTTCTACGTAATATAAATTTGACTTAGATATTTACGTCAATATTCGTATATTACCAGTATAACAAACATATGTTGTTTGTATGTCACCAAGAATTTCATCGCTTTCTACTTGCATAATTCACGTTTTTATCCACGAATAATTAAACTCCAAACATGTTATAATTTTGACAATATACTATTTATACAAATGTCGAAAATATTGTAAGGCAACTGTATTCTCATGTTAGGATTCCGACTACCTAACGTAGCATAATGGAATGAGTTTGTCATTGAGAAACGCCGACCAGGGGAACGTCAGACGTTAGTTAAAAATTGTGCCGCTTGGCGACCATGATCGACCGATGGCGTTGATGGTAAGACGGTGGCAGGCAACGTTAAGAAATAAAAAAAACATTCTTTTCTTCTTAATGTTGGTAACGTTATATATATTTTTTTATGAATTCCATCAATTATCAATCAAGATGTTTCACGTCCATTCACTTTTGAAATGAAAGAAGATCCATCCACTCTAAGGAATAAATAAGGAATAAATTATTAGTATTTTAAGTTCAACATTACATCAATGGTTTAATTACCTCTCAAATAATCTGTACTAGCTTCCTCCTCATAGATGATCCACTTATAATCAAAATTCCATCCACTCTAAGGAATAAACATTTATTATTAGTATTTAAGTTCAACAGTACAACTACAATAATTATTTCTTCAGACATTATTTCTATTGTCTCACAGTAAAAGTCATCTATATTAACAATATTGCTATGATTAGTTCTATTACTATCACTAACTTATATCCTCAGAATCAACTCTTTTTGTTTGACTTGGTGGGAACGGGTTTCGAGGATATTTTATTAATTCTTAATAAAATTTATAATTTTAGTTATATTCATTTATTGATTTTCAAAATAATTAAAATAGCTATAAATCCATAATAAAACCTCCTATATTTATATAATCAAATGTATTGCGGAGGAGATATTGTAGGTTTCCTACTAACACAACAAATATTTAAAATAAATTAATAATCAATAATGTAATAATCAAACAGTAATAATGACTTGTGAAAAACTATTGAATGTTCAATTTGTCACCTTGTTATAAAGAGAATTAGGAAAAAAAAAATTTCTTCTCTATAGTGTGCGTTAAAAAAAATAATAAATTACTGAATACAGCTTCATCCTATTATAATTTATCTGTAAAAATAAAAAATGCTAGTTTATCAACAAGTGATTGTGCAGCATTATTAGAATTATAACAGATAAAACGTTAGTACGATGCGTTATGAAAAATAGAAACTAACGGTGGAAGAATAGGTAAGAAAATAATTTACCTTAATTCTCGTCTCACTGTCATATTGAACCTAGATCGATCTATCTTTGCTTTTGTATCTGCAGATAATCGAAATAACAATATACTTATATGCATGGAGGAAAACATTATATCTAAAATATATTTAATAAAAAGAGTTTACTCTTACCACCCACTCATCCTATAACTAATGCATCATTGATGTTATTTATAGCATCTTAAAGAAACAATTTTATAGTTGTAAAAAAAACAAAATTAGCCCTTATCCTATTATACTCTCGGCGAAATGCGCATCTAATTTTTCTCCAATAAACTGAAAAAACGGCAGATTATTACTAAATAATTTCTATCATTTAATAGATAAATATTAATAATTAAGCTATCTATGACTTCTTGTCTTCCATTCTGATTCTTAGGGAGTTTTTTTTCACGATCCCGTTCGACGTCGTTTGCATTTTTTTGCATTCTATTCGACAAAAAATAAAAATAAATTTTAAATTCAGAATAAAATATATTAATATCGTGCCATAAAGTTATCCTTGAAAGTCTTCAAATCGGTGAAGAACTCCTCCAATTTATATATCTCCTTGTCGAAGACGTAGTACTCAGAAAGGTCTCTATAAAGCATATCCATATTCTTAAACATCTTCTCTATGATAACGTACTGATTGCGCGCCACTTTTGCAAAATTATTCATCACTTCTATGAACAAGTCGTCAACGTTTTGAGGATCCCCCATGTTACTAATATTTATATCTAAATTAATGATGTCTCTGTCCATCTGGACCAGCGTCTTCTAGATGGTATCTACAGAGACGCGACTGGCCATATCAATGTGCTGCATATCATCGGCGAAGTTTAGCACCTCCGGGAATTTTTTTCTCCGTCGTTTCTACAATGTAGTGCAGCAGAGTCTGCTTGTTATTTATATCCTTCGTACCGTTCAACTGAAAATATATGAGATATTTACCGATTAATAAATTTGCATGTTACCTTCTGTAGGAAGCCGATTTCAAAACCGAAAGCTTGCGCATTCGTCGACCCGGTGGTGTTCATATAGTTTCCAAACGGCAGAATGAGTTCTATCAGCTTGGCAAACTTCTTACTTTTCATGACCTCCTCGCAGGCAGTTGTGGCAGCTCCTATGTTTAGCTTCAGGTTGTTCACCATATCAGTGCATTTCTGCCTGAACTTCAGCGATTTTAAGCGAGACAGTAGTCCTGATAGTTCCGACATTTTCACACAGAACTGCTCCGCCTTTGTGAGCTGGTTGTACAAGCTCTCGTACTGTTGAAACAATAACAATAAATCTGGGGGCGGTAAGTACTGCAAATTGAACGAAACAATTTTTATGGAGTGGTTCTAGAAATTAACACTGATGCCTTACTTGTATCAAATGCTCAAGAACGCTTTCTGTTAGTATCTTGTTATCACATCTGAATATGCAGGATTTAATTTCATCATACGTGAGATACTTCAAGCTGCCTCCCAGTAAGATGCTGATATTCAGAGCAGATTTAATATCAAGGATTTTGAGCTCGTTGATCTTCTTCAGTGCACCCACATTGGAATTACTAAAGCATACAAGAAAAATTAAAAAAAATAGGTTCGAATTTAGAAGAGAATATGCGTACTCACCTGCATCGTTGAATTTCTTTATGATTGGTTTGAATGTGAATCGCATGAAAGGCTTTCCAGAATGTCGACAGACGCCAAATCCTCTTCTTTGACTTTAACCCAAAACGATTTTGCGGACATATTCTGAAGTTTAATCGTCTTCCAATTGTCTTTTTTCAGTGGTCTGCTTACTTCCCATTCCTGGGTCCTACTCCTCGGTGCGGTCCTCCTGGTCAGGGTGTCACTAGCGCAAACGGTTGGTAGAACGTTGAAACCCCATGGTTGGAGAGAAGAAGATCTAATTTGAACGATAATGTATATGTATCTGTAATATGGTTAAAACACTTTCGAATAAAAAAACTTATTGTTGTATGTGTTTTTTTACATATATTTTGTTTTTTATTGATATTTCTTTACTGAATTTCATTTTCAAATTGTTGAATTGAAGTTAGAATTTGTTTAATATTTTATATATTAGCAAGAAAGTAGGTAATATTCTTTCAATTATTCATGTTAATTAATTAACGCTTTCCATTAGGATGGATTACCACTATTGCGTCCATGGATGCAGAACAAAACATTTTGACAAAATTCCGATGAGGAAATTTCCACCGGTCGATTCTCCAATCTTCCAGCAATGGAAAGATGCTACACATAATCTTTCGTTGAAAAATCTCGATGATTTGTATATACGGAATAGAAAGGGGGTATGTACTTACAGGAAAAAAACCATTTCTGTAAATATGATTTCCCAAACTTGACAGAGAACATAATTAAAGTGAAAGTAGTTGAGGTAGAAGTAGAGAGCGAAGAATTTGGGGTAGAAGTAGAGACCGAATTTGGGGTAGAAGTAGAGAGCGAATTTGAGATAGAACTAGAAGGCGAAGATACGGATAAAATACAACATGAAACTCATTCAAAATCAATGGCTGTAAAAATTCGAAATAAGAAACAAAAATAAAGCATTACAATTGAAACACATAGTAGGAAGAAATTGCAAAATATTTATTTAATTCTGGCAAGAGGAATAAAGGACAAAGCTATTTACTGGAGGATAAAACTGCATATTTTATTGATTCAGCAAGAGCAGAGCAGTCAGTGTAATGCCAAAACTTACTGCAAGACACGTTGAACCAGTATCGATTCCAAAGATGCAGTGCAAGTTTTTACTAAGACAGTAAGCGGGGTCATGCAAATTATGATTGAGGTAAAATTAACAACTTCTAATATGAAGAAATTTACTGCAGATTCCATGTGCACAGCATTGCTATGTAATTTTTTAAACAATTTATTTGACAGTTTTAATACCGACACAAAATTACAAGAAGGTGATATTGAATCCACAAATTTCCGTTTATTGTATGAGGCCAAAGATATTTTAAAAAGTATGCAATTTTTAAATAAGCAAAATAAATTAATTAAGCAGCCATCTGTACTACAATTTTTTTTTAAAACAATCGAGGTATTTATAAAATTGAATTTTATTCTGCTACATAAAATGCAATTGAAATATCTACCAACAAAATGATTAAACCAGGATCCATTAGAAAACAAGTTTGGCCAATTGAGACAGATGCAAGAACCTAACAATAAGTCCTCGTGCAATTTATTTATTAATAGATTTTCAACTTTTATTATTAACAATATAAGTATTCCAAATTCAAGAGGTGCGAATTGCAAATCAGTGTTTTGTAAAACCTTAGTAGAAGATTTAGAGCAATATTTAAATAAAAGGCATGAGCTATCAACAAACCCCGATAAAATTAGTTTAGCATTACCAAATAATTGTAATTATGTCAAACCCCTGGATCAAATATTAATTTCCAAATTGGCTATGGAATATTTGAATGCAATAGATCGATTAATAACGAAAACTAATTGTGATGTGTGCTATGCTAATGTTTGTCGGAGCACGCATACCACACCTGATCAAACAACTTATGTGTTGTACACAAAGAGACAATACTATAGAAACCAAATGTTATAATTACTTTCAAATTATTTGCGGACCTCAGCGCGAGACAATACCATCGTTGAGAATCGAAATGGATTACGAGGATTTATTTATGATAATGTATATATATTTATAAACTATGTTCATAATGTTAATATACTTTTTTTGGTTTTACTTTGTATTTATTTATGTATGTGTGTATCAAATCGTGCTTGTGTGAGTGTGTATGTGTGCCAATTGGTGCATGTGTGTGCGTATCAAATAGTGCGTGTACGTGTGTGTTAATTTGTACATATGTGTGTGATTTGTTTTACAGTTGGCAGTAGGAACTAACCCACTTGTTACGAATGGATCTGAACCAATTAACATCAGGCTCGTGTATCCCTGCTCCTGGTCACCACGGCTACCACTCCTGGGTACTCCACTTCACCTCGTTACAAACATGTACTTACACTTCAATTGATGATTTACTGCTGCTCACACTGGCTGCGCACTGCCAGACGCGTCCGTTCTCGTCGACCGCTCGAACGAGAATGTTAGATAGGGACATGCAGGGGAACCAAGTCTTATGCAAAATTTGTTGTATGGCCACTGTGGTAGCGTAGTCATCGAAAATTCGCATCGGCAGCTCTTAAGGGGCGCCACAAGTACAAGCGCCAAATAATTTTTGAAAATTTATTACTAAATTTGAAATTACACATAGATTTAACACAAGTACATAATAATTATTTCTCTAATTTCCTTTTTATTCCGTAATATAATATGTTTGTGTTCCTTGAGTCGTAAGTAATCAACATGTGCGAGTGGAAATCACTCGCTACAAAATTAATTGTGGTACCATTTTTATCATGAGAATTATACTTAGGATGGTGTGATAATATACATATGTGCCTTTGTGTATAGCTAAACTAAATACACTTAAAAGAAGTGTGAACAAGTACAACCTCTATGTATAGTGATTAATAAATGTTGATATGCTTATTAGTTTGGACTCAATATTACAAAAAAAAAACATCCAAGATTATCCATGATGGAAGTACGAACAGTATATATATATATATATATATATATATATATATATATATATATATATTGACGTTGGCGTGCAAGGTGCGCAAATAAATTATTACATTTTTGGAATCCCCTAGTCGGATGTGTGCGGGCTAAATGAGTAGCAAAAGAGGAGAATGGAGGTTGGTTGGTTTGCTATCCTTGGATCCTAATTCTTGACTGTGTCATACAAAAGAGAGTTTACTATTAATTACTGATTAAAACAAAGACTTCGCAATGTATTGCTCTCGCGGTAAATTTCCTAATTCATAAGTTATGTTTAATCATATGAGTGTTTGCATACACATATTTCTATTTACACACATACATATTTCTAATATTTATTTATCGGTTTTTTTTTTATGAATGAATTATGTTATGACGGCGCAGCCCGCAGTAGAATACACAATTTAATTTATTCAAATAAGGTAGGCTGTTGACCGTAATTATATTTCATCGATGAAAATGTTAATTCGAAATAATTGTGTATAATATAAGAGATACAAAATATACCAAAGTTATTTCGAAATTATATTACGTACGTAACCGGTGTTTGTTAGGAAGGTAATATACATAGCCAGAAAATAACATATCAGATTTATTATTTTATTAGTATGAAATACATTTTAGATACTCAGAATATTTAAAATTACATGTGCTACCCAGAACTGTTGCATAGGTATCCTTTAATAATTAGTCTCTTAACTTACATTATCAATTCAAATCGCCTATAATTATCAGAAATTATTTGCACTGCGCTGTACTACAAAATCAAACACTCTAAGTGCAGGTGTAATATGTGCATAGAACAGTATCGTATATATCCGATTGCTATTGATTTGTGTCAGATGCGCGTATTAGTCACTTCATATGATATTCATATGAATTTAGAAGTTGAGAGAGATTCGAATTATTTGAGAAAGTAATTAACGCAATTGGCCTTCAAGAGAAATGGTTCCTTGGTCTTAAATTTTTCGATCCGAAAGGTAACTTGATATGGCTTAAACATTTCAAGAAGGTATGTTATGGTATCGGTGGTTAGAAATTCTTTTCTTTGGCGCCGACGTTTTCCTGTCAACGACCCACTCAATGACCTGCGCCACGAAATTCCTTCGATTTTGCGGCTCTTCTATCGTGTTGCGCAATGCGCAAACTTGGTTCGTCCTTCGGCTTCTTCTCCTACGTTCTCACTGATCGCATACCATGCGCAGTGCGCGGGCTCGCGTCTTCGCTTCGCACCTGTTTCACACCACTGTGTCCTATGACTTGAGAATCATTGCACATTGTAATGTACGATGCCCGCTCGAAGTTTCTTTGCAGCTCTCGCCGTGAATTTCCCAATTCATATGTTATGTTTAATCAAATGTGTGTTTACATACACATATTTCTATTTTCACACATACATGTTTCTAATATTTATTTTTCACACATTCAGATTTCTAATATTTATTTTTTGATATTTCATTATATTTCCAAATGTAGATGTTTCGAGGCGCGCATCAAATATTTTACGGTTGCAAATACTTTACGGTTGCAGTTGTATAACATATTTATTTTTATATCTGTTTTAAAAAGAAACTCTGTCTTATTTTTTATTTTTATCTAATAGTATTAATACTTTCATATAATTTTATTGCTTTCTTGGAATTTTTGTCTTTAGTTCCTTTGTTATGATGGTGACGCGCTGATTTGCACGAACTTCATGATGACGCGCTCGAAAACTAACAGATGATTGCAAGAGATCCTCTCCGTCGAAGATGTGAATTGCCCGGTGTTGATGGGGTAGGTGCGTCATCGTCTAAGGTGTTTGTGCAAAATAGCTTTAGTAATTTGCAACTCGTGTTGTTTTAGATGTTCCTTCTGGTGTTGGTGCTGAATGTTAATAATCGAGTCAAGATGATGGCCCCCCGAACGCACACCCAATGGGTAGTTCCAAGGGGGGCTGAGCCAGCAAATTGTAAGAATGACATGATGGTAAGGACCCACCCGATGAGCAGTTCCAAGGCCCCTGGTGGCTCAGTTCGCCTCTATCGTTCAAAAAATGAGCAGATGGTGGTGTTGGTGAATCTGTTCTGTATACAACATAATGAGTTGTATCTCATGGTGCATCTGTTATGTACATATATATATATATATATATATATATATATATATATATATATATATATATATATATATATATGTATATACTCCCTGAACACCCACCCGATGAGCAGTTTCAAGGCCCCGAGTGGCTCAGTTTGCCTCTAGCATTCAAAACATGAACAGATGATGGTGTTTTTGTATGTGTTATGTATATGTTTCCATTTCCCTGAAGAGGAGGAGGACTCCATGAACACCCACCCGATGAGCAGTTCCAAGGCCCCGGGTGGCTCTGTTCCCCTGCCCCAGCTGCTACTGATGATAATGATGTTTCTTGGATGATGTTTACCTGAAGCTGAAAAGAATGGCCGTGCACACATGAGCTCCTTTCCGAAGACCTTTCCAGGGATGATGGATTTGCTTCTCCACAGTCTGCATCTGCAAACATGAAGAACAGCCCTTATCCCTATTTACTCCTCGTAATAATAAAAGACTGAATTGTTTTAAATGATGATGCATTCTCGGTGGTAGGCAACTTTTATTACTTAAGTAATTCAAATATTTAATAATTAATTATTAATATTTTAATACAAAATTAAACATGCATGCATGTGCATATAATTATTACTAATTTTGGAAGGTCCCTGGTTAGGGCTGTATTTTGATAATGCATTCTCGGTGGTAGGCAACTTTCATTTCTTAAATAATTCAAATAATTATATGCATGCATGTGTATGTATGTAATTAATTAATGTTTGTAATATTGTAGTGCATAACAAGATAGAGTGTTGCCGGTCCTTCTGCTGCTGCTGGTGTAGTCTCTTGGATGTTAACAATGGAGTGATGATCAGCTCCACACAATGAGCAGTTACATGCTCTCCGGGTGGCTCAACTCCCTGAGGAGGCTCTGGCCACTGGTGAAGACATTCCGGTGACGGTGAACAACCCCTGTCCTCCTCCGCATGTACTATAACATAATACACTATAATAAACTTGTACACCTTTCAAACTATACGATTATTATTCTAGCTGAATGTGGTAGACAACATGGGTGCTCTTGAGCAGGAACCGGTACAAATGTATGCTACAACATTGCAAAAGCAGATGGAAACCATATTCAAGGATTGGACGGCAAATGGATTTCTAGATGGATTATACAGTAGGTCAGGGAACAAAAATGACGGGCTCTGTATTTTATTTTTGATTTGATTAATTTGGAATGGAAATTGAGGTTCAGTTTTACATGAAGTATTCCTAGGTATTTGACAAGAGGCGATGGACTTATAGGATAATTATCTAATGTAACACGGGAAGACGAAGAAGATATGCGATGAAATGGATTTTTGTATGGGATGTGTTTATTTTCATAAAGCATATTACGATTGAGAGCAGGAGGTTAATTGTAGAGAGGAAGAGTGTGAAACCAGTGTGGTATCATCCGCATATTGAAAAACATAAAAGTTGTGATTGAAGATATTGGGATCGGGACCATACATGTCATAACACATAATATTATACAACAGAAGGAGACGGAGATGATTTGTAGAACGAATTGCGAATTCCATCTTCGTGGGAACGGGTTTCTAGGATTTTTTAATTATATTGATGAGGTGAGGAGGAAGTTGCAGAAGGAATTAAAATTTATAATTTTAGTTATATTCATTTATTGATTTCCAAAATAATTAAAATAGCTATAAATCCATAATAAAACCTACTATATTTTTATAAACAAATGTATTGCAGGGGAGATATTGTATGTTTCCTACTAACACAACAAATATTTAAACAAAAAAAAAAAAAAAAATAATGTAATAATCAAACAGTAATAATGACTTGTGAAAAGTCTTTTTTCATATCGAAAAAATATTATATAAAGTACTGAATACAGCTATTATCCTATTATAATTTATCTGTAAAAATAAAAATACTAGTTTATCAATACTAGTTTATTGTTAAAACACATCGAAAATATATTATGTGAAAAGATCAGTTAAAAGTATAAGGGATTAAACGTTAGTACTATGTGTTATGAAAAATGGGAACTAACGGTGGAAGAATAGGTAAGAATATAATTTACCTTAATTCGATCCACTGTCATATTGAACCTAGATCGATCTATCTTTTGTATCTGCAGATAATTGAAATAACAATATACTTATATGCATGGAAGAAAACATTATATCTAAAATATATTTAATGAAGAGTTTAATTTTGAATAATATAGCAGCTGAGGCCTGCCAAGAGTATGGTTTTTATTCTCTAATAGGATATAATTACAATAAAAGGAAATAGGATTTTAGCAAAAATAATTATGTAACTGAAATAAATGTGGAATTGAACGTAATAATAATTTAATTTGTAGATAGTTGAAAATTAAATCATAATTCTATGACAAAAATGTTTTCTTTGCATATAATGTAATGTTTGGTGATGTATGAGACTATTATTATTATTAAATGTAAATATAAAATTAGAAACTAGATAAATGTGAACTACATTCAAATTATAAATAATGAACCATTGCTTTAAATATATTAACATTTTGTGGGTGTGTGTGTGTGTGTAAAAATATATATATAGAGGTGTGTGTTTGTATAAATGTTTATATACATTTTTATTTTCTTTCTTTCATTGATCATATAATCATGTATGTTACAAGTATGGATTAACACCGGCTAACAACACAAACAAACTTATACACCAAATTAATACAATGCCGGATGTTAACGCAATTGTCAACATGATAATAGAGGTGACATCGCTATAACCATAGGTCCTTATCTCCTTCTCCAAATATCGATCAATAGAATATCTAAAGTCCATAAAATAAATAAATATATACATAAATCGAAATATACATACGCAGCTGATTCTCCAATTAACGAAGTTGCGCTTATATATAATCTATAATGAATATTCGGAACAAGTCCTCTTATTTCAGCGGAAAGCCGATTTGGATTATCGACATGTGGATCCCTTTCAGTCAGAAGTCCTTCCATCGTTCCGTTTAGCTTAGCATAATATATTTTGTATCCAGTCAATACACCGGATGGGTCGTCCGGCTTATTCCAAGACAACATAAATGTGGTAGTTTCAATTTGGCGGGCTTCTAAATAGGATATCTGTTCGGGAGCTAGAACATAACATAATTGCACAACTTTATTTAAAATGCTTGAGTACTAACCTTTGGGAATTTGGAAATCCAGTATATCAGCCGATGGACCCCGATATTTTTTATTTTGAACATAAATTTGCGCATAATTTCTTGTTAAAGGAACCAAATCTGTTAACAACAATTTTGTAGTTTTATTGTCCACCTGAATATATCTACGTTCAGTTGAATTTTCGCTCCAGATTATCAGTTCGTAACCGATGAAATAACCACGAACGGAGTTTATTGGCACTGCATTCCATCCGAGTACGACAGATGAAGAATTTACAATTTTAATCACTGTGAAATTGTATGGTGATTGAACTGGTACATCTTCTCCAGAATAGCCTGTTACTTCCAGAGGAGAAACATTAGCTTTGCCTACATCGTTTAATGCAAGTATTTTGAATTTGTACCGGCGAAAAGATGGTTGATGATCAATTAGCACTTTGTTCTGTTTCCAATTACGAATCTCATATAAAGATCTATATTCAAAACCCGGTGCATCTCTTTTCCAATATATTCTATATCTGAATCCTGGCGCGTTGTGATCAATTTCCGGCATCGGAATCCAATAAATAACTAAATTGTCCGGGCGATTGCCTTGGCCACGTACGCCATCCGGATTTCTGTATGGTACATTTGGTTTGGTCATGCATGTTTGGTAATTTTGAGACGGTGGTGAAGCGCCAACCTTATTCCAAGCAATAACTCTAAACGTGTAGTTTGTCCAAGGACTCATAGCAACATTATAGGTAAAATCGTCGGGAGGAATATCGTCATAAATCGTTTCCCAAACATTCGGCATGAAAGTACTAGAGTATTGAATAGTATAGTACGTTATTGTTGCTGCAGTTTCATAGTGTTTCACCTTCCAGTTAAGCAAGGCATAAATGTCATTACACTTGACTCTTAAAATAGGTGCGCTTGGAACATCTTGAACTCTCAAAATAGCATGTGCTCTTGCCTCATCTAGCGGGGTTCTGGCAATGCAAGTGTATTTGGCTGAATCTGAAAGCTGTGTGTTTGTAATAAAAAAATTGGATTGCGATATATATGAATATTTATTATCTTTTGCAATATCAATCTGTTTGTCGTCCTTCTGCCAAATTATTTCCAATGGTAACGATTCATCGTGAACAACATTGCACTTAAATTCAGTGTCTTTTCCGAAAAATACTTCGTTATCTAGGATAGGTCCATTTTCTATATACGTATGCCGTTTGACAACAAGTACCGAAGTCGAATTGTTTATTCCAAACTTATTTACAGCAGAGCATGTGTAATTTCCGGTATCGCTAATTTGCAAGTTTTTAATGTTTAAATCACCACTGTCCATAACATTGTATCTATTACATCTCAATTCCTTGCCATTGTGAACCCATTTGATGCCCAGCTTTAGATCACCGAATGCTTTGCAAGTAATGTTTATGTTTTTCTCATCGACAATTTCGTTAACCTCAAAATCTGTATTGTGTTCTAATACATTTACAAAAATATCTTTATGGCTGTAGCCCAAGAAATTGCTAGCATTACAACCATAATTGCCTGTGTTGATTTTACTAAGCTTTTTAAAAGTAATCACATTTTTTGCAACGTGCTTAGTGGTAAAAAACGGAGCCTGGGATATGGGCTTCCCATTGTATGTCCAGATGATTTCTGGTTCCGGTTCCCCGTGCGCGTAGCACCGCAATTGAGCAGTTTCACCTTCTTGCGAATGAACATTTTGCGGTTCTTCGATAAGCTCAGGTGCAGAGAGAACTTTCAGGCTTATAGTGTGCTCCATATCAATAGCATATCCGTTACTCAAGTGACATGAATACTTTCCCTCATCTGCAAAGTCCAAAAATTTTATCAGTAAAGATTTCCCGTAATTTGTTCTTCTGATACGCGTCGAATATTCCATAAGTTTTCCTTCTTTCTTCCAAACCGTTGTAGGTAATGGTGTACCACCGTAAATGCAAAACAGTTCGACATCTCTCAATCTTTGCGCGAATATCTTTTCGGGACTTGCGTATTGGAAAACCATTTCCGATTTTATTTTCGGTTCGGATGATAACACTTCCAGTCTAACCATTGGGCCAAATTTATAAGTTAACCGAGTGAACGATGACATAACACAGGCGTATCTGAAGTCATCGCTTGTCGAATCTAGTATAGTCAGATTGGAAAACCATAAGTTACCGTCGGGATCGACAGTCATACGTGGATTATTGATGGAGCTAAATTCTCCCGCTTTAAAATGCATTACCCAGTTTGCCTTTACTTTTGGATAGCTGAACGGAGGTACACATGCCAACTTGTATGGTATTCCTTCGGGTGCCGTAATGTTTAGTGGCATGGAGTAGTTAAACTGATGCAATTCGATTTTGCGTATAAATACAGAATCGGTAGTGGCTATTCCTAATCTATTTTCGGCCGTACATCCATATTGACCTATATCTTCTGTTCGGGGTAACGTTATTATCAGCGTACCAATTCCATGATGTTGTTTAATGCGACCACCATATGCTTCCCAAGCAAATGGCTTTCCATCTTTAATCCATGCATACTTGCAAGCTGGTTCACAAAAAGCTTCGCATTCAAGATAGATTGTTGCGTCATCTCCGTACAGAAGAATTTCCTTGCTGCTGGGTTGTTTAATTATACTAGGTGGCGAAGGAACTGGAATGAGACGCTCATGAACTTACTGTAATTTATTTCATACGTAAAACCTACTTTGATTTGTAGTCACCCTAATGATGAACAACGTAATTAAAATATATGCCAACATTGATAAACTGTAACAAAACTTCTGCAAAATTATTAAAATACAGAAAACATATCCGGATCTGTTACAATAAACATAACAATAACAATAATATTAGCGTACGTACCTTTTGTAAATTTGTAATGTCAAAAGGTCTCCACGTGGATATGAAATTTAAAGGTTAAGTTCCCAGCAAATATTTACACAACACTTGTTACTGACGAACATAACTAGAAGGCAACATCCATTCCCCCTCGATATTTAAGCTACATGTTACATCTTATATGAAAAATATCGTGATTGCTGAATAATTCGATGATTCTAAACAGCACACCAACGACTCCCTATCGCACGATGACAGAAAAAGAGAGAGAGAGAGAGAGAGAGCGAGCGAGAGAATGAGAACTCGAATGATACTGTGGAAATCTGTAATTAATTTCGAATATTTGCGCAGTAAGGTCACCAATTGAAATACATTGACCCACATTGTCATTAATGCGCAAAATTTGACAAAACGGGACGGCTGTTTGACTTACCTTCATTACTTGATCTATTCTGGTTTTAAATATTTTTGCTGCCATTTTCGACATAATGCATAGCTCAAATAGAAATGGTAATTTCCCACACAAAAATATTTAAAATGTTTTTATTTACCATTTATCACTAACACATTTGAACTTGCTCATTAAGCAATCTAATTTCCAATAACTAAAGTATATTTATATTGAATATGTAAATTTTCTAAATTTTTCGTACGTCAGTTTATGCTATCGATATCTGGTTCGTGATGGTTTCTGGTGTTGGTTTAGGCTTTATTACCTGATTGAATTGTTTGTTGTTGACTTCTGTCTCTTGGAGTTGATTTCTCTTCGTTTCCATTCAATTATGGTTCTTATTGTAGATTTATGAAACAACGTCATAAATCAACAATAAGAACCATGATTTGAGGCTCGTAAACCTAGCAAAGCATGGAATCTTTTGGGGTGAGAGCTATGATTTAGATGGCGACGAATAATAGTTACAAATAGTTGTGTCATTGTGCGTTACTTGAGCAATCAGTATTCATAATGAAATATCCAATATTGATGAAATCGATGGCCAAAATAATACATGCATACATTATTATTTATATATTAAATAAAATTGAAAATATATATAATTTATTCAACATTAATTCCAAACTAATTCTGGTATAATATTTGAGACACTTCTTCATTTCTTCTGCCACATAGAAAATTGATTTCTCAAAAAGAATTGGTAATTGCCACCACAGAAATTTAAAATTGTTTTATTTAGTTTTACGTTGGCACATTTGAATTTTATATTTTTAGCCTCCTCATTACGTAATTTAATTTTAAATGATTTTCCAATGAAGTTAATTTTATTAATATCCGAATAATAATAACTATTGATAGGCGATATCCTAAAATAATAATTTTCTAAATGTCAATACATTTTTGTTATTGAGTAAGTTACTTATCACTTGTGTTGCATATTTTAATGCCTGATGTATCCAGTCCCAAATACAAATTGCAGTTCTCCATATTTTGTATTTTGATATATGTAATACCATACATTTCTTGTCTCATAACAATCGATAGAAAATGTCGCATGACAAATTCGTAATACACTCCAAGCTGTGTCCATTGTGGATATGAGCCGATCTTCCATTCCACCAGCATGGTGTATTTTGTTATTTTCATGGAACTAAAAAAAAATTAACAATTTATAGTTACGATTTTATAAATGATTACCTTCCTGGATGATCTCTTTCTAATTTATTAATGAGTGTCACTGATGATGCTAGCCGTTCTAATGTACTATTTGGACAATACATTTCTTTCAAAAAGACAGTTTCTTTCATTTGCATGTAGAATATTCTTAGAGATTTACTATTAACAATATCTATATTCAGATCCCTTGGAAAATATTTCAATCGCAGCTTAAAATGCAAAAGACAATTTGTATTTGAAACTTGATTTTTGATCTAAAAATATTTTTTTTCCTTTATATTTCTAACCACTGATACCATACCATACCTTCTTTGAATGTTTGAGCCAGATCAAGTTACCTTTTGGATCGACAAATTTAAGACCAAAGAACCATTTCTCTTGAAGACCAATTGCGTTCATCACTTTTTCAAATAATTCATTACCTGTCGAATCTCTCCCAATTTCTAAATTCATTTTAATATCATATGAAGTGACTAATACACGCATCTGAAACAAAACAATACCAATCAGATATATACGATACTGTTCTATGCACATAATAAACCTGCACATACAGTGTTTGATTTTGTAGTACAGCGCATTGCAAATAATTTATGATAATTATAGGTGATTTGAATTGATAATGTGAGTTAAGAGATCAATTATTAAAGGATACTTATGTAACAGTTCTGGGTAGCACATGTAATTTTAAATATACTGAGTATCCTAAATGTATTTCATACTAATAAAATAATAAGGTTAGATATAAACTGATAGGTTATTTCCTAGCTATGTATATTACCTTCTTAACAAACAGCGGTTACGTACGAAATATAATTTCAAAATAACTTTGGTATATTATACTCTTATGCGATACAATGATTAAATTAATGAATAGGATGTACACAATTATTTCGAATTAACATTTTTCGTGAGTATTTTTGACCTTTCTTATTGATTCTTAAATTTGTAAGTTACCTTGGTTGCATATAAAATGTTCATATATAGTTTTTATTTATTTCTTCTATGTATAGTTAATTTATATTTTCTCAAATAGAGTTTTTATTGCTCCTCACCCGGCGAATACTATCCCTCTAGAGGCTGAAGGCCCGCTGATTGGACTATCACCCTTTGCTCCCTTGATTCAGGGTGAAGCGACACCTTTGCCCACTCACAGTCGGTGTTACCGCTTTTGGCGATATCCTGACCAGCAGCAATCGTGATACTATGGAGAACCATCACTTTACCCTCGTCCTCCTTCTTGTTCGTCTTCCCCATGTCAGAGCTCCGAACCAAGCCGCGCTCATTTTCATCTACCTCAGACTGCGGAAACTCGGAGGATTACGCTACCTTCGTCGCCTTCTTCTCCTCGGTTTTCATTGCTACATTACTTTTTCCGCTCAGTGTCTTCCCCGAGACCGCCGCCACGGACGGAGTTCTACAACTCCTTTTCCTAGTCATGATCCCTACCCGCGGCGATCTTTCAAAAAGCTTCTTTAAAATCCGCAATTTTCTTTAAAAACATTCCACCCTCCGGGCCAATGCTTGCCGCTGATGAGGAGTCGCTCATTTGCTAGTCTCACGAAACGGGCCCGGTCTGGGTTTGAATCCCCACTGGTCTGGCGCCGAATCTGCCCCGCTAATTTAAGCTGCCCGAATTACACCTGGTAGAACTCTCAGCTATGCACCAATGTGGCGCTGGTTCTATACTTCTCTGATGCGCAGCTCGTCGATTCACACCTGTTACAATCCTAGATATGCGCTATACCCGCGCCGCATCAGCACTTCGCTATTGCACACTGCGAACTCCCCGGTTGGTCCCCTGACTAAGCACCAATCTGGCGCAAGTACAAATTTAGCTTCTGCGCACAGCGGCAACTACAGCCGGTTCGTCGCTCTGCTACAGGCGGATTATGGTCGCCAAATATTGCGCACCACACCCATTTCAAAATCGTGGATTGACGCATACGCAGGTTTGCTACTCTACTATCCAAGTTGCGAACCACTAGCGCCAACTTTCCGAACACGTGCATAGGCCAAATACCTATCCTCATTCTGCGCCTATGGACAGGATCTCTAATAAAATAACTCATATATGGAACTTCGTATTGATAAGGCTTCAATAGTATGTAGTATTGTTGGCAGAGCGCTCTTTAAATGTATTAGACTTGGTGCGCGAGCCACATCTGTCGCTTGAATCTCATCCATGGTTTCGGTAATTCTGGTGGTAATCCAACTCCTTCGCCTTCGCTCCTTTGCAGCAAAATAAGACTTTTAATATGCCTGGAAATATGATAAGCAAACATCTTCAGAGGAAACTAATCGGAATGATTAAACAACCAATGCCTGATGCAATTGAACTGGAGAGAAGGTTTCGTACTTTTATTGTAAGCTATTTTATATCATACTTTTCATATATGCATGCTTCAAGATAAAACCTACATAACCTCTTTATGCACATGCTCTCGCGCTTTTTAGGCTTCCATTGATTTGCCACCTGACAAAGCGGAATTCTTGGAAAGATATGGTTATGAGATGAAATGGGATATTATATGTGCTCAGGTGAGTAAACCGCCGTTGACATTACGCACGATAAAAATATACAAGGTAGAACGTATTGGCTCGTTAGTAGATATATCGACAAATAAAGTACGTGCTTTAAGTTACAATACGACAAAAATAATACTAATAATAGTTTGACAAATATGTTTATTAAGAAAGTGGGTATCTCAATATCCTACTTTACTTTCTTTTGTATTTGTTTTAAATAACTTGGCTTTTTATTATATTCTAAACTAAACCTCCATTTAGTGTGTCTACTTTGAATAATATCAAACATACTTGGATTATCTATTGATTTTTTCAAATAATAATTGACTACGATATATATTGTGCATTAATTATATTTATTTTTCATAGGAATTGGTTAAGATCAAGAATCGTCCCATACATTACTTGAATAAATTAAGAATGTACCTAGATCCAAATTCTAGCAGCACTTATATGGTAAGAGTAAAAAAGTAATACATGTTGATATGCTTATTAAGTTTGGACTGAATATTAAAAAAAACATCCAAGATTATCCATGATCAAAGTACGAACAGGGCCGCAGTAATTAAATCTTGCGCATGGTTCTAAATATAATATTTGCGCCCCTTGCACGCCATTAACGTACCACGCTTGATGCGCATTGGTCTGCCAACCCGCTACATCCCCATTTACTGCGGTGCTGAGTACAAACAGTGATATACAATTAAACCCTGCAAATAAACATATCTCGCGGTCTACACTTGTCAGGAATACACGTACATTTTTGGAATCCCCTAGTCGGATGTGTGCGTGGTAAACGAGTAGCAAAAAAGGAGAATGGAGGTCGGTCAGAGTTAGGAGACTGGACATTCTGGTTGGTTTGCTATCCTTGGATCCAAGTTCTTGACTGTGTCATACAAAAGAGAGTTTACTATTAATTACTGATTATAACAAAGGCTTCGCAATGCATGCCTTCACAAAAAATAAAATATGGAAATGACAATATTGCTATTATTATTATTATTATATAGCACAATCAGCATATCTTAATAATCTAATAAATTGCTTACCTATTACAGAAACAAATAATTGATGGTGAAACTGTAAAACAAGTTTTCAGAGAGTTAGAAATATCACTGCGCACTAATCCAAGAGAGTAAGTTTTTGTAAATGTTTTTAACAATATGATTGGCAGAAAACACTTTTATTTTCAGGTGGATGAGGGAATTTTTAGATGACAACAATTTGGGTCTGGATGTGCTCATTGATTATCTAAATTTGCATTTAGGAAAAATGCGACATGAAGAAAATATTCATTCGTCAAATTCAGGGTCAACAAGCAACGCAATGAGTCTAACGTCCTTCAGGTACTTCCGTTCAATTTGGAATGCCGTATACAGTGCAACCATGAAGGGATCTACAAAGCACAACAGTGAAAGAAATATGGAAGAATCGAAGGAAGAGTTTCACGTTTGCCTTATGTGCTTGCGTGCCATAATGAAAAATGCGGTAAGAATAGTACGAATATTATGCAAAATAAAAAGAAAATATATTTTATCAGCACGGTTTTAACATCGTTATACAACATATGGAAGCAATCAATTGTATCTCAATGAGCATAATCCATAGGAATTTAAGTACGAAAGCTCTGGTTTTGGAATTATTGGCAGCCATCTGCTTGATCAAAGTAGGCCACGAGAAAATCATTTACGGATTTGATAAATTCAAGAATGTGTTAAACGAGCGCTACCGTTTCCAAAAACTGATGGAATACTTTATGAATCCGGATCCGCTTCATCCAGAATTTATGGTATCTATTTCAATAAAAATGATTGACAATAAAATAAAACTTCTCATTTAGGTTTCTTGGTTGAAATTTGTAAATAATATCGTTCATACGGCAAATGATATGAATTTTCGGATGCACCTCCAAGAAGAATTTTCTGCACTCAATTTACTTGACTATCTGGAGCACCTGCGGTGCATTGAAAACGAAGATCTTCAAGCTCAAATATCTATATATCTCAATAACGCACTGCTTATAAACACTCTTGTTGAAGAGAATCAATCAATTTCAAAGATGGCTGTTACAGAGAAGGTGTCAAAACTTGAAGAAAAACTGCGTCAAGCGAACGACAAATTACAGATTTTTGAATACGACACTTTTTCCAAAATTTGCTCGGATTTCACTAAAAGACACCTAAATATTGTAGATTTGCAGCCGCTATTTGACGAAATTAGGGACAAACCACATATTCACGAGGATACCAAAATTGTAGATATACAAAAGCAGTTGGAGGAGGCGTTGGCTTCAAAGGAAGAGGCTCTAGAGTTGATGTTGATCGATGACCGCAGTGAAGGCGACGGCGGAGAGTCCGGGAAATTAAACACAGTTGACAAAGTACATCTACCAATTTCACCCCCTCCACCGTCGCCCATCATTATTGGACAACCACCTCCCATTATTATTGGATCACCACCTCCTCCGCCTCCCATAATTATTGGACCGCCACCCGCTCCGCCAATGCCTTGCATGCATAGTACTCCGACGTCCCAAATGCCACCTAACATGTCGAGTATGAGCGGAGTACCACCGCCGCCGCCGATGATGGGCATGGTTGGTCATCCATCACTCCCAATGATGGCAATAAATTCTCCACCGTTTGCTGGCGCCGTCCACCAGAACGAAATTAGAAATACAGATGTCCTACCACATGGTCTCGAGCCTAAAAAAAAATGGGAAGTAAGCAGACTACTGAAAAAAGCCAATTGGAACACGATTAAACCTCAGAATATGTCCGCAAAATCGTTCTGGGTTAAAGTCAAAGAAGAGGATTTGGCATCTGTCGACATTCTGGAAGGCCTTTCAATGCGATTTACATTCAAATCAATCATAAAGAAATTCAACGATGCAGATGAGTACGTATATTCTCTTCTAAATTCGAACCAATTTTTTTAATTTTTTCTTGTATGATTTAGTAATTCCAATGTGGGTGCACTGAAGAAGATCAAAGAGCTCAAAATCCTTGATAATAAATCTGCTCAGAATATCAGCATCTTACTGGGAGGTAGCTTGAAGTATCTCACATATGATGAAATTAAATCCTGCATATTCAAATGTGATAACAAGATACTAACAGAAAACGTTCTTGAGCAGTTGATTCAAGTAAGCCATCAGTATTAATTTCTAGAACCACTTCATAAAAATCGTTCCATTCAATTTGCAGTACTTACCGCCCCCAGATTTATTGTTATTGTTTCAACAGTACGAGAACTCGTACAACCAGCTCACAAAGGCGGAACAGTTCTGTATAAAAATGTCGGAAGTATCAGGACTACTGTCTCGCTTAAAATCGCTGAATTTCAGGCAGAAATGCACTGATATGGTGAACGACCTGAAGCTAAACATAGGAGCTGCCACAGCCGCCTGCGAGGAGGTCATGAAAAGTAAGAAGTTTGCCAAGCTGCTAGAACTTATTCTGCTGTTTGGAAACTATATGAACACCGGGTCGACGAATGCGCAAGCTTTCGGTTTTGAAATCGGCTTCCTACCGAAGGTAACATGCAAATTTATTAATCGGTAAAGATGTCGTTAAATATCTCATATGTTTTCAGTTGAACGGTACAAAGGACATAAATAACAAGCAGACTCTGCTGCACTACATTGTAGAAACGACGGAGAAAAAATTCCCGGAGGTGCTAAACTTCGCCGATGATATGCAGCACATTGATATGGCCAGTCGCGTCTCTGTAGATACCATCAAGAAGACGCTGGTCCAGATGGACAGAGACATCATTAACATAGATATAAATATTAGTAACATGGGGGATCCTCAAAACGTTGAAGACTTGTTCATAGAAGTGATGAATAGTTTTGCAAAAGTGGCGCGCAATCAGTACGTTATGATAGAGAAGATGTTTAAGAATATGGAGATGCTTTATAGGGACCTTTCTGAGTACTACGTCTTCGACAAGGAGATATATAAATTGGAGGAGTTCTTCACCGATGTGAAGACTTTCAAGGATAACTTTATGGCACGATTATATTAATATATTTTATTCTGAATATAAAATTTATTTTTATTTTTTGACGAATAGATTGCAAAAAAAGACAACGACGTCGAACGAGATCGTGAGGAAAAGATTCTTAGGACAAAGTTGGCGCGCCAGAAGGCTGATTACGAGAGGAAGAAAAGAGAAACTGAAAAAAAACTCCCTAAGAATCAGAATGGAAATCAGGAAGTCATGAATAGGTTAATTATTAATATTTATCTATTAAATAATATAAATTATTTAGCAATAATCTTCTGTTTTTTCAGTTTATTGGAGACTCTGCAAATTGGATGCGCATTTCGCCGAGAGCATAATAGGACAAGGGCTCCGCAGTTGGCAGGAGGTAATTTTGTTTTTTTTTTACAACTATAAAATTGTTTCTTTAAGATGCTACACTACTTACAATATCAAATAACTAAGCGATATGAATAACATAATTTAATATAAATATATAATTAACATTAATGATGCATTAGTTATAGGATGAGTGGGTAAGAGTAAACATTAAATATATTTTAGATATAATGTTTTCTTCCATGCATATAAGTATATTGTTATTTCGATTATCTGCAGATATAAAAGCAAAGATAGATCGATCTAGGTTCAATATGACAGTGGGACGAGAATTAAGGTAAATTATTTTCTTACCTATTCTTCCACCGTTAGTTCCCATTTTTCATAACGCATCGTACTAACGTTTTATCTTTTATACTTTTAACTGATTTTTTCACATAATATATTTTCGATGTGTTTCAGCAATGCTTCACTTGTTGATAAACTAGTATTTTTTATTTTTACAGATAAATTATAATAGGATGAAGCTGTATTCAGTACTTTATTATTTTTTTTATAAATATTTACTTACCTAAGTAAGTCCTGCTCACTAAATTTTAACCACTACAAATAACATCTACATTCACACGCTCCCTGTGGCAGGATACAGACTGTTCCGTCCTAGGCATATCTGCTTTAATAAAAAGTAAATATAACAAAATTAAACCTTATATATATTTTTTTTCTAGGTAAGCTTTACATTTCAATATATAGGACATTTCCAAAAATTGTAAAGTATCAGCGATACCTATCGGTGTGACAATTAAATAACACTTCCGCAAGATGTATTTAATAAATTATACAGAAATTTTTGCTGTTTATCTACCATTGTATTAAGACTTTTAATCTATTTATAATATGATCATATAATATTTGCAAACCGTGTTACTGTCAAATGGCATATAAATATTTAAGAACGTAAATTGCAAATTATTGTGCAAAATCATAACAATTAGTGACTGATCTACAAATCACTTCAATTCTACAACAAAAATTATATGGCCAGACATTCTAAATTACAAATAGATACATAATGAGGCCCGTTAGGCCGGTCCGCAAATATTTGACAGATGCCAATACCAGCTCCTGTCTTGAGAGGAACACCACCGGGATTCGACAGATTTTTTAAAATTATTTCTGTTGTTACGATTAATTGTGCAATATTGTCATAAAATAAAAAATAAAAAATATATTTGAGAAAATATAAATTAACTATACATAGCAGAAATAAATAAAAGCTATATATAATAATAGGGCGACTCATAGCCGAATGGTTAGAGTCGCCCCTCACGATCTTGTGAGTATGGGTTCGATTCCCAGCCAAGCCAGGCCCTTTGGGTCAAAAAAAAATGTTGTGACGGTTGCAATAGCATAGTTAAGAATAGCAGCAGATACACAGAGAAAGAGAATAGTGATCGCTGTGCATCATTATACGAATGACTATTAGCCATACAAACACAATAGCCAAACCAACAAATTGAAATAATTTGTTCAAACAAAAATCATCAAAAATGGTAAAACTTCCATTGGGAAAGTTTATCTAAAAAATAAAAATGTCAATCGCCATCAGATTTACTTAATGTTCAACTCGAATAGATTGTAAATAAAAATATGACAAAATATATAAGATATATATAGAACATTTTATATGCAACCAAGGTAACTAACAAATTTAAAGAATCAAAAAGAAAGGTCAAAAAATAGTCACGGAAAATGTTATTTCCAAATAATTGTGTATAATATACGAGTATACCAAATATACCAAAGTTATGTCGAAATTATATTACGTACATAACCGCTGTCTGTTAAGAAGGTAATATACATAGCTAGGAAATAACGTATCAAATTTATATCTAACCTTATTATTTTATTAGTTTGAAATACATTTTAGATACTCAGAATATTTTAAATGTGCTACCCAGAACTGTTGCATAGGTATCCTTTAATAATTAGTAGTCTTAACTTACATTATCAATTCAAATCGCCTATAATTATCAGAAATTATTTGCACTGCGATGTACAACAAAATCAAACACTGTAAGTGCAGGTGTATTATGTGCATAGAACAGTATTGTATATATCTGATTACTATTGTTTTGTTTCAGATGCGCGTATTAGTCACTTCATATGATATTCATATGAATTTAGATGTTGGAAGAGATTCGACAGGCAATGAATTATTTGAAAAAGTAATCAATGCAATTGGCCTTCAAGAGAAATGGTTCTTTGGTCTTAAATTTTTCGATTCGAAAGGTAACTTGATCTGGCTTAAACATTTCAAGAAGGTATGGTATGGTATCAGTGGTTAGACATATAAAGGAAAAAAAATATTTTTAGATCAAAAATCAAGTTTCAAATACAAATTGTCTTTTGCATTTCAAGCTGCGATTGAAATATTTTCCACGAGATCTAAATAAAGATATAGTTAATAGTAAAACCATAAGAATATTCTACATGCAAATGAAAGAAACTGTCTTTTTGGAAGAAATGTACTGTCCAAATAGTACATTAGAACGACTAGCATCAACAGTGACACTCATTAATAAATTAGAAAGAGATCATCCAGGAAGGTAAGCATTTATAAAATCTAACTATAAATTGTTAATTTTTTTTATTTCCATGAAAATAACAAAATACACCATGCTGGTGGAATGGAAGATAGGCTCATGTCCACAATGGACACAGCTTGGAGTGTATTACGAATTTGTCATACGACATTTTCTATCGATTGTTACGAGACAAGAAATGTATGGTATTACATATATCAAAATACAAAATATGGAGAACTGCAATTTTTATTTGGGACTGGATACATCAGGCATTAAAATATGCAACACAATTGATAAGTAACTTACACAATAACAAAAATGTATTGACATTTAGAAAATTATTATTTTAGGATATCACCTATCAATAGTTATTATTATTCGGATATTAATAAAATTAACTTCATTGGAAAATCATTTAAAATTAAATTACGTAATGAGGAGGCTAAAAATATAAAATTCAAATGTGCCAACGTAAAACTAAATAAAACAATTTTAAATTTCTGTGCTGGCAATTACCAATTCTTTTTGAGAAATCAATTTTCTATGTGGCAGAAGAAATGAAGAAGTGTCTCAAATATTATACCAGAATTAGTTTGGAATTAATGTTGAATAAATTATATATATTTTCAATTTTATTTAATATATAAATAATAATGTATGCATGTATTATTTTGGCCATCGATTTAATCAATATTGGATATTTCATTATGAATACTGATTGCTCAAGTAACGCACAATGACACAACTATTTGTAACTATTATTCGTCGCCATCTAAATCATAGCTCTCACCCCAAAAGATTCCATGCTTTGCTAGGATTACGAGCCTCAAATCATGGTTCTTATTGTTGGTTTATGACGTTGTTTCATAAATCTACAATAAGAACCATAATTGAATGGAAACGAAGAGAAATCAACTCCAAGAGACAGAAGTCTACAACAAACAATTCAATCAGGTAATAAAGCCTAAACCAACACCAGAAACCATCACGAACCAGATATCGATAGCATAAACTGACGTACGAAAAATTTAGAAAATTTACATTTTTAATATAAATATATTTTAGTTATTGGAAATTTGAGCTATGCATTATGTCGAAAATAGCAGCAAAAATATTTAAAACCAGAATAGATCAAGTAATGAAGGTAAGTCAAACAGCCGTCCCGTTTTGTCAAATTTTGCGCATTAATGACAATGTGGGTCAATGTATTTCAATTGGTGACCTTACTGCGCAAATATTCGAAATTAATTACAGATTTCCACAGTATCATTCGAGTTCTCATTCTCTCGCTCGCTCTCTCTCTCTCTTTTTCTGTCATCGTGCGATAGGGAGTCGTTGGTGTGCTGTTTAGAATCATCGAATTATTCAGCAATCACGATATTTTTCATATAAGATGTAACATGTAGCTTAAATATCGAGGGGAAATGGATGTTGCGTTCTAGTTATGTTTGTCAGTAACAAGTGTTGTGTAAATATTTGCTGGGAACTTAACCTTTAAATTTCATATCCACGTGGAGACCTTTTGACATTACAAATTTACAAAAGGTACGTACGCTAATATTATTGTTACTGTTGTGTTTATGAAATGTTGTGAAAATTTTAATGGTAGAAACTTCCTGTCTCTATAACAGATCCAGATATGTTTTCTGTATTTTAATAATTTTGCAGAAGTTTTGTTACTGTTTATAAATGTTGGTATATATTTTAATTGGGTTGTGCATCATTAGGGTGAATACAAATCAAAGTAGGTTTTACGTATGAAATTAATTACAGTAAGTTCATGAGCGTCTCATTCCAGTTCCTTCACCACCTAGTATAATTAAACAACCCACCAACAAATATTTGTTTTATTAGTAATAAACTAATTGTTATCCTAATATTGCGCATCTAGTTATATATTTATTACTAAATAACTATTCTTACAGAAGGAGAGTGTCATTTGCAATAATATACCAGCGAGTGCGGTTTAGATATACTAAAATGGCACCTACAAGGCAATGTGCCATAGCATCAACAAGCGGGTTTAATAAAAAATTAAATCCATTATTACCTGTAATTGCACCTTCGACTGGAGGCATATTGGAAGAGAAGCGTAATATGGATAGGTCCAGACCACCTAGTGCCGTCAAAATTGCTGCAATCCGGAGGTACCAACTTTGTGAAGGTCTTGAGATTCCTTATTTTACTTTCCAACAATTGGTTCGTGAAATCGCTCAAGACTTAAAAGTCGACGTTCATTTCGAAAGTGCTGCAATCGGTGTTCTGCAGGATGGCACAGAAGCATTCATAGTTGGGCTATTTGAGGACAGCAACCTCAGCTACGCTCCCCCAACCGAATCAAATTAGTTAATAATTAACCTGTTTTAATTAATACAGTAGAATGGAAGAAAATATTCAAGTAAATCGATGTTTCCAAATATGAATTTCAGAATTTAGAATTACTATTATTTCGTTTTTTTAATGTTAAGAACTAAGTGAGTCTTATTTATTTAATCTTGTGAAATGAAATGTTAAAGTAAATAAATAATAAATATTTCAGTATATGTATTTAAGTTTATATATTTTTCAAAGGACATATTAGATTTTTTGAACTAATGGTGGCTTGATTATTGATTATTAATAAACAATAATTTTCTACTAATATTTTTTTATTACGTTTGCCATAAATGTTTCATACTAGATAGAAGTCAGTGTATAAAATAGTTATTTATTTAACACAAGGGGCGACTCATAGCCGAATGGTTAGAGTCGCCCGCTCACGATCTTGTGAGTACGGGTTCGATTCCCAGCCAAGCCAGGCCCTTTGGGCCAAAAAAATGTTGTGATGGTTGCAATAGCATAGTAAAGAATAGCAGCAGATACACAGAGAAAGAGAATAGTGATCGCAACGCTGCAATTACGAATGACTATTAGCCATACAGACACAACAGCCAAACCAACAAATTGAAATAATTTGTACAAAAAAATATATCATCAAAAATGGTAAAACTTCCATTGGAAAAGTTTATCTATAAATAAAAATGTCAACCGCCACCAGATTAACTTAATGTTCAACTCGAATAGATTGTAAATAAAAAATATAAGACAAAAAAAATAAATTTAACACATAGATGTACGAATTATTAATGTAGCTTCCAGTTGCTACAAGAATAGGTTGGCCGCTGCCTGTATGTAGATGATCTACGGATATTCGTGACGGGTGACAGCATCCCAACAATAAGAAGGAAACTGCAGAGAATCATGAACATAATGTATGTATTTTTGTCGCCTCAAAACACCTCATAAAATGTGTCGAACATATTAATTACTTGGGAATGTTATTTGACAGAATTTTAACCTTTCGGGCTTATATTGCGCAGCTTGTTACATGATTAAGCTATCGCTAAATGTACCGAAGTGTACTATAGCGCGCTCGTTGGTTCTATTCAAAATCGACTGCGACTGTGTACGTTTTCTCCTCTGCTCGCAGACCTGCTTTAAGGTTGCTGGATACCATCCATTTTTGTATATACCGTTATTTGTTGATGACAGTATTATATAATTTTCAGACTGTGTACGAACATGTATACTCGCAGATTGGATGCAAACAGCAAGCCGGAAGTCAAAAGGATTTAACCAGCCAGGAAGTCTAAAACAAAACCACGACTGGTGGACGTCCATTTTTCAAGTTGAGGTTCGTATTTAATATGTATACGGATATTGCTTTAATTTCTTTACATTTCAGGACCACCGATGAGGGTACATATACTAGAGAACTAACCACTCAATCACAATATAAGTTATTACATCGAATTTTAGGAGAACCCAATTATGGATACATGATCCTTTATTTATTAGCAGTTCTCATCAGCAAATTGGATATACTTGATAACTTTTCTGCTATTTCCATATGGGAAAATATATAAGATTCATCATTCCATTCCAGGGCGAGCTAATTTTCAATTATGATTTACTGGAGTTGGTTCTCTAACCGTACTATAACATAATATACTATAATACACTTACACACCTTTCAACCTATATAAATTATTTGACACTTTTACTTGTGGCGCCCCCTTAAGAGCTGCCGATGAGAATTTTTTAATTACTACGCCACCACAGTGGCCATACAACAAATTTTGCATAAAACTTGCTCCCCTTGGAAGAGACACTTAAGCAGATTCAAGCGACAGATGTGCATGGAATTCTTGTATCCCTGATCTACAATACCCAAAATAAACCAATATTTGAAGTTGCGGCAGATGACTGATTAAAACAATACCAAACAATACGACCGGTATGTTTATTTATTAATAATTATTTAACAACACTTAAAAGCACTTTGGTTTCGGTTGGTGAAAATAGAAATAAGCAGATTCACGGGAAAAATACTACTCAATTACATATGATACATATATAAGGAAATAACCTGATATTGTCAGTCAGCAAGGGCGTAAATGAGAAGAGTAAAATGTAAACAAATTTAAGGTTATGAAAACAAAATATTGAAATATTGTCGTGTCCCGGGATGGAATACCTCTGGACACTTGTGGAATATTTCGTAGATTTGTCGATGTGGAGTCCCAGCGGGTTTTTATGGTAAATATCAGATTAAAAAGACGGTGTATACAACAATTCCCATTCTGTCCCATACCAAATACATATCAAAGTGCTATAGACTAGATCAGAAAACAAATCTTAAAATTATCGTTTATGTCCATTTCGTCCAATTATTTGCCATATGAAAGTACTGTAGACTATCTCAGAAATGTTTTTCTTTTAAATCAAATATTAAAATTATCGTTTGCCCTTCTGTACCATAACCATATGTCCCATTTTGTCCAAATATGTCCCACATCAAACACATATCAAAGTGCTATAAACTAGATCAGAAATGTTTTTCTTTTAAATCAAATATTAAAATTGTAGTTTGGGCTTCTGTCTTATAACCTTATGTCCCATTTCGTCCAATTATGTCCCATATCAAATACATATCAAATTGGTATAGATTAGAACAACAATATTATTTTTATTAAATCAGATATTAAAATAGTCGTTTATACTTTTGTTTCATATCATATTCCATTTTGTCTAATTATGTCCCATATTGTCCCATACTTTAGTATAGACTAGATCAGATTTTTTTTTTAAATAATTCAAATATTACGCTTTTCACTTCTGTCTTAACATTATACTCCATTTTCTTAAATTATATCTAAATCTGTCCCCTGCAGATCCGCCAGGTATGCAAGAACAATTGCTTTCGGGTTATTCGATTTCAGGAGGAATCCTGTCTTGGTTTCCAGTATGATGTTTTGTCGGTTGCCCGGGCCCCTAGACCACAAGGTAGAAAGCTGCGAGCGAGTCAATGCATCTCGCACTTTTATGTTGAAAATGGTTTTTTGTTTGTTACTTTTTTATCCGTTGGCTTATCTGTTCGGGTCGTTGTTGGAATTTGTGGCGTTTTGAAGGTTGTTGGTGCAGTTGTTTTTTTGGAAGTTTCCTTCCTTGGTCTTCCACGCTTCCGTTTTCCCTGCTCCCATCCGGAACCCGAGGCCTCCGAATAGCAGGAAGAAGTATCTGAGGCACTCATTTCAGGCTCCACGGCCACAAGCGTACACTGAATTGCACACCTGATACCCAAAAAAGCCATTCAATATTTCCTTCACTGTTGTGCTTTGTAGATCCCTTCATGGTTGGACTGCATACGTCAGTCCAAATTGAACGGAAGTGCCTGAAGGACGTTCGACTCATTGCGTTGCTTGTTGACTCTGAATTTAAAAATTAATATTTTGCTCATGTCGCATTTTTCCTAAATAAGCACATCCAGACCCAAATTGTTGTCATCTAAAAATTCTCAAAAGAAAAGTGTTCTCTGCCAATAATATTGTTAAAAACAAAAACTTACTCGCTTGGATTAGTACGCAGTGATATTTCTAAATCTCTGAAAACTTGTTTTACAGTTTCACCATCAATTATTTGTTTCTGTAATAGGTAATAATAAATAAATAATTTATTATATAATTAAGAACAACAGCATATTGTGCTACATAATAATAGCAATATTGTCATTTCCATATTTTACTTTTTGTGAAGGCATGCATTGCGAACTCTTTGTTTTAATCAGTAATTAATAGTAAACTCTCTTTTGTATGACACAATCAAGAACATTGTGTGGAGCTCATCATCACTCCATTGTTAACATCCAAGAAACTACAGCAGCAGAAGGACCGGCAACACTCTAATTTGTTATGCACTACAATATTACAAACATTAATGAATTACTTATTTACATACACAAATGACAACAACAATAGGATATGTCTTTTATTATGTGGAGGAGGACAGGGGTTGTTCACCGTCACCGGAATATCTTCACCAGTGACCAGAGCCTCCTCAGGGAGTTAGGCCACACGGAGAGTATGGAACTGCTCATTGTGTGGAGCTCATCATCACTCCATTGTTAACATCCAAGAGACTACACCAGCAGCAGCAGAAGGACCAGCAACACTAATTTGTTATGCACTGCAATTATAAACGTTAATTAATTACTTACTTACCGAAATGATGCACTTCAAAACACTAGGTTATGTATTTTTGTTAGATATATTTGGATTACGGACTACACTTGTGCTGAACTACCAAGAGAGGGTGCTCCTACATATGGCATTGCCAACAGAAGGACTTGCATTACCACCAGAAACCATGGGAGACTTAAGCAGATCCAAGCGACAGTTGTGGCTCGCGCTCCGAGTCTAACACAACTATAGCGCGCTCTGCCAACGATACTACTTACCATTGAAGCCTTATCAATACAAAGTTCCATATAAGAGTTATTTTATTCGACATCCTGACCATATTTCTAACAATTTTATTATGCCAACCACCGTGAATGCATCATCAAAATACAGCCCTAACCACCTCCCTACCTAAATTAATAATAATTATATGCACATGCATGCATGTTTAAGTTTGTATTAAAATATTAATAATTAATTATTAAATATTTGAATTATTTAAGAAATTAAAGTTGCCTACCACCGAGAATGCATCATCGTATAAAAATACTAGCCTATGCACCCTTAATGTATTTTGACAGGATAGCGATTGAACTTGACTTGTTTGATTTTTCTGATATTTCATTATATTCCCAAATGTGGGTGGTGTTTCGAGGCGCGCATCAAGAATTTTTTGTTTTTTAGGAACTTTACGGTTCCAGTTGTATAACTTATTTATTTTAAAATATATAAATAAGCTCTGTCTTACTTTTATTTTCTTCTAATAGTATTAATACTTTTTTTCCCTTTATTTATTTCCACAATCTATCTCTATAGGAGATATTAAGTTGAATTGTTAACTATAATAGAAAATAAAATAAAAAATATAAATATGGGTGGTGATAGCAGATGCTAGCTTTAGCAATCTCCTCTAACAAAATTCATGTTGATATGTTGGTGGATTTCATTGTCAGTAGCGTACCGTGGAGCATTGGCAATTTTTCTGAGTGTTTTGGACTGGAATCGCTGAATTATGTTAATGCTGGAATTGCAGGCTGATCCCCAGAGCTGGATGCCATACTCAAAATTGGCTTTATTATAGTTTTATAAATAAGTAGTTTATTTTCCAGTGAGGTTTTAGTGTTTCTTCCTATGAGCCAATGCAATTGTCTGCCCATCAATTCGACTTGCTTTCTTTTCTTCTTTATATGCTCTTTCCACGTCAAACGGCGATCGAGATGCATACCCAGGTACCTAGCTACATTTTCTTGTGGGAGAACACACTGATTGAGAGTGGGCTGGTGGGCATGTTTTTTTGCGCATAGTAAATGTTACGTTGACCGATTTTTTTTCGTTTGCTGGAATTTTTTACTTATCTCTGCTGCTTCGTATGTTTGTAATATTTGTTACTACGTGAGCCATCTCGTCCAGTTCTTTTTTTATGTCGTCCACACTACAAGAGAAGTGCATATTTCGTAGCACCACTCTAAACGATCTATTAGATTTCATTTAATACGAATGACATGCGATTTTTTTTCTTTGATCATTTATGGTTGTTGGTTGTACCTTGACTTGCTTATTCCCTATCAGTTTCATGGTATAACCGTTCTGACTTATGGAGTTGAAATATCTGATCATTTTATTAATATCATCTATATCCGGTATAAAGAACGGAGGAGGTTTTAGCGTTATTGTTTTTTGAATTTCATTTTCAGGTATTGCATCTGTGGTTTGCGTATTTTCCGAGTCAGCTAACGTGCTAGCTAAGACGGAATATGGGTTGCTAATTAGCAATGTATGTTTTTGAACAATGGGTTTTGTTTGGCTTGTTCTTTTGATTGTTTTTGTTGTTGCTTTTGTTGTAGTATTAGTTGTTTTTATGACTGAGTTTGTATTTCATTGTTTTGTTTTTGTAATTTTATTGTTTTATCTGAATTTTTGTCATTTAGTTCGTTTAGTATGAAGTTTAATAAAGCATTTTTTGTTGAAATATTGTCTGAGGAAAACATACTAAAAGAAATTTTTCATCATCATTATACCTGAATTAAAAAAAAGAACCCATAATCACCCGTGGGATTTGCAATATATTATGTAGGATTCACTCTTCATCTATTATTTATAGGTCCAGAAAGTGTGGAATAATTCAGGGTTTAACGTTGCATGACATGGTTTTTATTAGCGAATAAGATATAATTACAATAAAAGGAAATAGGATTTTAGCAAAAATAATTATGAAACTAAAATAAATGTGGAATTGAACGTAATAATAATTTAATTTGTAGAGATAAAAATTTAAACAAAATTTTATGACGAAAATGTATTTTTGCATGTAATGTAATGTTTGGTGAAGTATGAGACTATTATTATTATTAAATGTAAATATAAAATTAGAAACTAGAAAAATGTGAACTACATTCAAATATAGTGTATATATGTGTGTGTATATATCGATATATATTTTTCTTTTCTTTTATTGATAATATAATCGTAATCGGTTACAAGCATGCATTAACACCGGACATCAATACAAATAAACTTATACACCAAATAGGTCCTCATCTCCTGTTGTTGAAGATGAAAGGGAAACAACTTAGAAGCACTTCTTGTGGACGATGGATGGGCCGGACTCGTTGTATTCCTGCTTAGAGATCCACATCTGTTGGAAAGTGGAGAGGGAAGCCAGGATGGAACCACCGATCCAGACGGAGTATTTCCTCTCTGGTACAGCGATGATCTTGATTTTAATGGTGGATGGGGCCAAGGCGGTGATCTCATTCTGCATACGGTAAGCGATGCCCGGGTACATGGTGGTGCCTCCGGAGAGGACGGTATTGGCGTACAGATCACTACGGATGTCGACGTCGCACTTCATGATAGAATTGTAAGTGGTCTTGTGGATGCCGCATGCTTCCATACCCAAGAATGATGGCTGGAAGAGAGCCTCGGGGCAGCGGAAACGTTCGTTGCCGATGGTGATGACCTGTCCGTCGGGAAGCTCGTAGCTTTTCTCGAGGGAGCTGGATCTGGCAGCGGTGGCCATCTCTTGTTCGAAGTCGAGGGCGACGTAGCAGAGTTTCTCCTTGATGTCGCGAACGATTTCACGCTCAGCGGTGGTGTTGAAGGAGTAGCCGCGCTCGGTGAGGATCTTCATGAGGTAGTCGGTCAAGTCGCGACCGGCCAAGTCTAGACGAAGAATGGCATGAGGAACGGCATAACCTTCATAGATGGGGACGGTGTGAGAAACACCATCTCCGGAATCGAGGACGATACCAGTGGTACGACCGGAGGCGTACAGCGAGAGCACGGCCTGGATGGCGACGTACATGGCGGGAGTGTTGAAAGTTTCGAACATGATCTGGGTCATCTTCTCACGATTGGCCTTCGGGTTTAATGGGGCCTCGGTCAGGAGGACGGGTTGCTCCTCTGGGGCAACACGTAATTCATTGTAGAAGGTGTGATGCCAGATCTTCTCCATATCGTCCCAGTTGGTCACGATGCCATGCTCGATTGGGTACTTCAGGGTGAGGATACCCCTCTTGCTTTGGGCGTCGTCTCCTACGTACAAGTCCTTCTGGCACATGCCTACCATGACACCTTGATGCCTTGGGAAACCCACGATCGACGGGAAGACGGCACGGGGCGCGTCATCACCGGCGAAACCGGCCTTGCACATACCGGATCCATTGTCAACCACCAATGCGGTAACTTCTTCGTCACACATATTGAATTAGTACTGCAAAAAAAACTCTGTTCAGTATACTATATTACCACTACTTCTATCAATTAATTGGCCCCGCTCTTTCCTCCACGTACCCACGAAACACGACGTTATAATATTCTGGAATATTCTAATTCACCATATATGGAATTACCGTTGAAAAATATTTCTACCGAAAAGAAATGAACATATTTGTATATATGTATGTGTACGTGTATATGATGCATGCATGGGGGAAAGAAAGAATAATGCACACATACAATTCGATGGAAGGAATCCGACTGGCTGACTGATTTATCAAAAGCAGTCGGGCGGCAGTCGTCCAATATTTTCATTTCAATGTTTACTAAAGCAAGTCTATCGTTATTTTTAGGCCCGGTGAAATCCACGATGAACGTGGAGAAGATGCAGTTAACAGCAGGAGATGTTAAGTATAGAATCGCGGCGGCTACCTGTTCGATGTGCCGGTATATATCACGAGACGGCAGGCAACACCTGTTTTTTCCAGAAAATTTCAATTGAATGTTTGATTTCTGTGCTCCTATTGGAAATGTGCGTTTTCTTGTATAAGGGATGAGGAATTTATGAGTAAAAAATGCAAAAATTGGCTGCTTACCGTTCGGGGAAAGTTGGACACTTCACAGAACAAGAGCGATCAACAAACGAATGGAAGAAGCCTGGTTGGCGGTTCAAGGTAGTGCCGGTCGGCGTGGAATGTTACGAGTGGGTCCGGTAGACGGTGGAAAGCGGAAAATGGCTTTTCGGATAGTTTTCCTGTATGAAAATGTTGCGTACGGGTGCGATGACTTTTCCGGGTAGGGCAGTGCGTCAGGGAAACGTCAAAATTCGAAGAAAATCGAAAATCGCGGGTGTCGCCGGGCGACGGCCTTCCCCATTCCGCTCAATATGGACCCGTCTGCGTTGGCAGACCCCCACCTTCCGACGGCCGCTGCACGAGCGTAACAATATATGGGCATAAAACGAACGGCAGCACCGGATTGGTCGCCGGTTTTTGGCCTAACCTAACTGGAAGAATCGCAAGACCAGGGGGACCAAGTCTTATGCAAAATTTGTTGTATGGTCACTATGGTAGCGTAATCATCGTTTTCGATTCGCATCAGCAGCTCAAAAAGGTGGCGCCAAAAATACTAGCGCCAAATAATTTAAATTTTTGAAAATTTCTTACAAAATTTGAAATAAGTTTTACTATTATTAATCCTTTATATAATCTTCAAACAATTATGTGTATTATTAATATGTAAATTATAATAATAAATCTTTGAGAGAAATAAAATGGAAAATATTATAATTCTTTTCATTCAGCTCATTTCTAGACAATTATATTATTTATAATACCTATTCTCAAATTATTTATTATAAATTCATTTTAAATCCTTGTTGAATTTGCACATAATATTTTTTGGTTCTATCGTGGTGAAGTATAAGTAGTAAAATATTTTTTAAATGCAAATATCAAAGATATTTACGCAGTAGGATATAGTTGTAATATTGTAAATATGACTTTCCTTTGCCTTTAAGTGTGGTAACATTCTCCTATATTGATATTTAGCTCAAGATTAGGCAATTGATTAATAATGTAATATAGTAATCCAACACAATTTTAAACACTCGAGAGCAAAATATTGCTGGTATAGATAATATAAATAAATGCAAATGTCAATCAAATGTTTATACATTATAGTATAGATATAAATTTATAATATTAACAATATTTATTATGTCCAATATTATGATATCACATTTCTTCTTCACATTTGAACATTGTTTAGCTTGTACTACCACTCAATTTCAATTAATTTTCATATGAAGTTTTGATCATCTTACCCTTCGTTGCAGTGGCTACAAAACTAATAAAGTCACTACATAAAGACAAATCCTTTGGGAGGATATTCTAGAATAGAATACAAAATGTATATTACATTATATTGTTTTATATACCAGGCATTAATAAGTATTGTATAATTAATCCTTCAACTCCATATTACTATATTTATATAAGAAACATCTTTTAATTAAATTAAATAATGTGTAGTATCTACTGCCTTTAGTTAAATCTTAAATAATATGTAAAAATACATCATATTGAGGTTATATGGCTTTGTTTTGATTTTTGTTTCTTCGGCACTTTGAGGGCCTGGAATTTCGTCCTAACACTAAAAGAAGAAAAATAATAAGTCCGCACGACTAATTTCGGATTGAAGTGGTGTCCATAAAACTGCAAACAAAAAAGGTATTCCTTTTTTGTCTGCAGTTTTAATAGACAATAAATGGTCGTTCGTCCTTCCTTCATTGCATCATCATTGTATCGTGCATCCTTCTCATCTCCTCCGTCCGAAAATTATATTGATGAGGTGAGGAGGAAGTTTCAGAAAGAATTAAAATTTTTAATTTTAGTTATATTCATTTATTGATTTCCAAAATAATTAAAATTGCTATAAATCCATAAGAAAACTGTTGTCTCCAACATTTTCATATATAAATTATGTTTTTAGTATTTAAGATTCAGTACCAGTAAGAGTTACAGTAAAAGTACCTGTAGATTAATACTGCCAGATTAAGATTAGTTTATGTTACTTTAAGTTCATACCAGGTACAGCAACCTATGCTTGATAGCAACCGGAAGCTAGATTAAGTGTGAACATATACTATAATAATATACTATTATTTGAAACACCGACTTTTAATCTAGTATTTACCATAAAAAAAAAACCCAACTGGAACTCCACAATCGACAACAAAACAACAAAATATTCCACAGTCCCAAATTCCATCCCCGGGACACGACAAAACCTCTTATATTTATAAAATCAAATGTATTGCAGAGGAGATATTGTATGTTTCCTACTAACACAACAAATATTTAAAGAAAAATAAATTAATAATCAATAATGTAATAATCAAACAGTAATAATGACTTGTGAAAAACTATCGAATTTTCAAATTGTCACCTTGTTATTTTTCGGATCGAAAAAATATTATAAGAGAATTAGGAAAAGATTTTTATTTCTTCTCTATGGTGTGCGTTAAAAAAATTAATAATGTACTGAATACAGCTTCATCCTATTATAATTTATCTCTAAAAATAAAAAATACTAGTTTATCAACAAGTGATCGTGCAGCATTGTTGAAACACATCGAAAATATATTATGTGAAAAGATCAGTTAAAAGTATAAGGGATAAAACGTTAGTACAATGTGTTATAAAAAATATTAACTAACGGTGGAAGAATAGGTAAGAAAATAATTTACCTGAATTCTCGTCCCACTGTCATATTGAACCTATATCGATCTATCTTCGCTTTTGTATCTGCAGATAATCGAAATAACAATATACTTATATGCATGAAAGAAAACATTATATCTAAAAAAAAATCAGCGACTCATAGCCGAATGGTTAGCGTCGACCGCTCACGATCTAGTGAGTACGGGTTCGATTCCCAGCCAAGCCAAAATGTTGTGATGGTTGCAATAGCATAGTTAAGAATAGCAGCAGATACACAGAGAAAGAAAATAGTGATCGCAGCGCTTCAATTACGAATGACTATTAGCCATACATACACAACAGCCAAACCAACAAATTTAAATAATTTGTACAAAAAAAAATATCACAAATGGTAAAACTTCCATTGGGAAAGTTTATCTATAAATAAAAATGTCAACCGCCACCAGATTTACTTAATGTTCAACTCGAATAGATTGTAAATAAAAATATAAAACAAACAAAAAAATATCTAAAATATATTTAATGAAAATAGTTTACTCTTACCACCCACTCATCCTATAACTAATGCATCATTGATGTTATTTATATATTTATGTTAAATTATGTTATTCATATCGCTTAGTTACTTGATAATGCAAGTAGTATAGCACCTTAAAGAAACAATTTTATAGTTGTAAAAAAAACAAAATTACCTCCTGCCAACTGCGGAGCCCTTATCCTATTATGCTCTCGGCGAAATGTGCATCCAATTTGCAGAGTCTCCAATAAATTGGAAAAATGGAAGATTATTACTAAATAATCCATGACTTCTTGACTTCCATTCTGATTTTTAGGGAGTTTTTTTCAGTTTCTCTTTTCTTCCTCTCGCAATCAGCCTTCTGGCGGGCCAACTTTATCCTAAGAAGCTTTTCCTCACGATTCCGTTCGACGTCGTTGTCTTTTTTTGCATTCTATTCGTCAAAAAATAAAAATAAATTTTAAATTCAAATAAAATATATTAATATAATCGTGCCATAAAGTTATCCTTGAAAGTATTCAAATCGGTGAAGAACTCCTGCAATTTATATATCTCCTTGTCGACGTAGTATAAAGCACGGTTAAATTTTTTTTTTTTGTATATAATTCGTATTATTCTTACCGCATTTTTCATTATGGCACGCAAGCACATAAGGCATAAGGTTAACCTATATGTCACTGTTTGTACTCAGCACCGCAGTAAATGGGGATGTAGCGGGTTGGCATTGGTCTGCCAACCCGGCGCAAATAAGATATTTAGAACCATGCGCAAGATTTCATTACTGCGGCCCTATTCGTACTTAAATCATAGATAATCTTGGATGTTTTTTTGTTATATTGAGTCCAAACTAATAATAAGCATATGAACATTTATTAATAACTATACATAGAGGTTGTACTTGTTCACACTTCTTTTAAGTGTATTTAGTTTTGCCATACACAAAGGCACATATGTATATTATCACAGCATCCTAAGTATAATTCTCACGATAAAAAAGGTGCCACAATTAATTTAACTATTTATTTTGTAGCGAGTGATTTCCACTCGCACATGTTGATTACGTACGACTCAAGGAACACAAACATATTATATTCCGGTATAAAAATGAAATTACATAAATAATTATTATGTACTAATGTTAAATCTCTGAAATTTACTAAATTTAATTTAGTGTAATTCCTAAAGTGACATCTTTTGGTAAAAATATTCTAACTAAGAATTGTACGTTACCACACTTATAGGCAAAGGAAAGTCACATTTACAATTTTACAACTATATCCTACCACTTAAATATCTTTGATATTTGCATTTAAAAAATATTTTGCTACTAAAACTAACCAAAAAAAGAATAGCATGTGCAAATTCAAATAGGATTTAAAATGAATTTATAATAAATAATTTGAGAATAGGTATTATAAATAAGATAATTGTCTAGAAATGATCAGAATGAAAAGAATTATAATATTTTCCATTCTCTCAAAGAACATTTATTTGTTATTATAATTTACAAATTAATAATACTCATGTTTGTTTGAAGATTTTATAAAGGATTGATTATAGTAAAACTTGTTTCAAATTTAGTAAGAAATTTTCAAAAATTTAAATTATTTGGCGCTTGTACTTGTGGCGCCCCCTTAAGAGCTTCCGATGCGAATTTTCGATGACTACGCCACCACAGTGGCCATACAACAAATTTTGCATAAGATTTGGTTCCCCTGCATGTCCCTATCTAACATTCTCGTTCGAGCGGTCGACGAGAACGGACGCGTCTGGCAGTGCGCAGCCAGTGTGAGCAGCAGTAAGTGAGCAATTGAAGTGTAAGTACATGTGTGTAACGATGTGAAGTGGAGTACCCAGGAGTGGGAGCCGTGGTGACCAGGAGCAGGGATACACGAGCTCGATGTTAATTGGTTTAGATCCATTCGTAACAAGAGGGTTAGTTCCTACTGCCAACTGTATAACAAATCACACACACATATGTACGAATTGCCACACACGTACACGCACCATTTGAAACACACACACATGCACCAATTGCCAAACATAACACTCGCACAAGCACGATTTGATACACATATACATTAAAAACAGAGATGCCTTTGTGAGTGGCTAGACGAAATACTCTTATGAGAGCTTGACTATTATTCAATCAGCACTAAAATAAACAATGTTAATAAACAAAGATTGGGCGCATATACGTATCCGTTTGTATATTTTGAGGATACGTGACAAAAATAAGGAAAGAATTCTTAGGCCACCCAAATATTCATAATAATCATACGATAGATGATATTAAAATGGTCAGCCATGACAACAAAGTAAAACCATAAAAAGTATATTAACATTATGAACATAGTATATATATATATTTACATTTTCATAAATAAATCCTCGTAATCCATTTCGATTCTCAACGATGGTATTGTCTCGCGCTGAGGTCCGCAAATAATTTGAAAGTAATTATAACATTTGGTTTCTATAGTATTGTCTCTTTGTGTACAACACATAAGTTGTTTGATCAGGTGTGGTATGCGTGCTCCGACAAACATTAGCATTGCACAAATCACAATTATTTTTCGTTATTAATCAATCTATTGCATTTAAATATTCCATAGCAAATTTGGAAAATAATATTTGATTCAGGGGTTTAACATAATTACAATTATTTGGTAATACTAGACTAATTTTATCGGGGTTTGTTGATGGCTCATGCCTTTTATTTAAATATTGCTCTAAATCTTCTACTAAGGTTTTACAAAAGACTGATTTGCAATTCGCACCTCTTGAATTTGGAATACTTATATTGTTAATAATAAAAGTTGAAAATCTATTAATAAATAAATTACATGAGGGCTTATTGTTTGGTCCTTGTATCTGTCTCAATTGGCCAAACTTGTTTTCTAATGGATCCTGGTTTAATCATTTTGCAATTGCATTTTATGTAACAGACTAAAATTAAATTTATAAATCCCTCGATTATTTTAAAAAAATATTGTAGTACAGATGGCTGCTTAATTAATTTATTTGTTTTTGTTTCTTATTTCAAATTTTTACAGCCATTGATTTTGAATGAATTTCATGTTGTATCTTATCCGTATCTTCGCCGTCTAGTTCTACCTCAAATTCGCTATTTCTATCCTCGTCCTATTGTTTTGAGCTGCGACCAAATTGGGTCGCAATTATTATAAGAGAACAGCTTATAAGCAAACATTTGGTGTTTGGCCAGATCTAAATATTCACGTGATCCTGATGGAATATCTACGTAACCCAGCGCGAAGACAATGATGTTTGACAACGATGGTATAGTCTCGCGCTGAGGTTCGCAAATAATTTGAAAGTAATTATAACATTTGGTTTCAATAGTATTGTCTCTTTGTGTACAACACATAAGATGTTTGATCAGGTGTGGTATGCATGCTCCGACAAACATTAGCATTGCACACATCCCAATTATTTTTCGTTATTAATCGATCTATTGCATTCAAATATTCCATAGCCAATTTGGAAATTAATATTTGATCCAGGGGTTTGACATAATTAAAATTATTTGGTAATGCTCTTTATACGGCATTTCGCTATAACGGCTCTCTGCAATTAAGGCACGTTTTCGATTTACGGCCTAAAATGTTTCGCTATAACGGCAAAAAAAAACTTTTTTCGATTTTTTTCGACCGGCATTTGATGAAGAGACAGAGCCTGTTGTATCCAAATAGCTAACATCAAAAAATTTGTCGAAAGCTTTCATCTCTAAATTTAACCGAGAGATTCGGAAACACATTTTACTGACCTTTCGTAAATTGACCTCTTTTTTGTTTTTGTTTTTTCCTCTCTCCGCTTCTCTCCAACAAACCACTGATCTTCGCGCGCAAAAAGTAGTTGTTTATTTATTTTTTGGTTGCTTTTGAAAAACAAGTGTTTTGCTACGATGTCTCGATCGCTGAAACAAAACAAAAACGAAAAAAATAATCAATCGAAATTGTTTATGGTAAAGATCATGCAAGCGTTTTACGCAGCATTTTGTTATTTGTTGTTGCTGCCGCGATCGATATGTGTTGCAATTTGCCACTAGACTAGAAACTCCTCTATTCATCGCCGAACACGTTGTTTACATTTTCTCTAGCGAATTACGATAAAGTCCACATATGTGCAATCATAAGAATATTTTAGTTTTGTTGTTTTCTTCCAATTTATGATTGCGTGCAGTTGATTGCAACCATTTTTACGATATTCAAACTTTCTTTCGTTTTGTTTGCGAATTTTTTGTAAAATTATCTTTTAATGTTGTTTTTCTTTGTTACCCGTTTTCTCTCTTTCTCTCTCTCTCTCTCTCTATCTTTTATGTCATTATATATGAATGGAAATGACGATGTCATGATGATTTTTCATAAATTTTCTTGTCGATTCTTCTGTGTCACTAGTATAAAAAAATAAACATTTTTAATAATAATATTAATTTTTATTGCAACAATCAATTACAAAAATAAAATTCAACTACTGCAATAGCCCTCTAGACCATGACATTTTTATTTGCGAACAATTTTACTACCTGCAATATAATTTCCTTTCCCCGATTTTCTTCAATTTATTTATTCAAAATTACAAATTGCAAATGTATACGTTACCTTTTCCAATTTTTACAACCTGGAAAATCCTTCGAATTACTTGATTGTTTTTCCACTTTTTGTCAACGAAATTAAAAAAAAATATTTATTTTATCACTTTGCCAAGATAATTTCATTGTTTTAATTATTAGCTGCAATTCGGGTTCCGTTTAGCGAGGTGACTTATGTTTTAAATTTTTTTTTAAAAAATACATGTCGGAGCGTCAGGATTAGATTCCGAGTTAGGCGTGTGGAGAAGTCATTGTTACAAATTTAGGACTAGAGATCCAAGCCCAGCGACCCTTCTGGCAACTCTCTGATCATTCTTCTCTCAATGTCCCTATCTGAATGTCTCTATGCCGGTCCTTCTGCTGCCTTGTTTCTCTCACACCCATTCCAGAGGAATCCCCTACCTTCTAGAAGATTCCCGAATGTGTGCGTGTCCTCGACACGTGTACTTAATAAACAAATAATGAAGACAATAGTGTTCTTTCTATCCTCGTCCTATTGTCTTGAGCTGCGACCCAATTGGGTCGCAATTATTATAAAAGAACAGCAAATAAGCAAATATCTGGTGTTTGGACAGATCTAAATATTCACGTGATCCTGATGGGATATCAACATGACCCAGCGCGAAGACAATGATGTTTGACAACGATGGTATTGTCTCGCGCTGAGGTCCGCAAATAATTTGAAAGTAATTATAATATTTGGTTTCAATAGTATTGTCTCTTTGTGTACCAACACATAAGATGTTTGATCAGGTGTGTACGCGTGCTCCGACATACATATTAATATTTTAATAACTCGTTTAATATGTATTAATATTTTCACATAGGTTTACACGCAGAAAAGAAAAGTAAATAGCGAACAGTGTAAAGTACGTGTGAAGGGGCGTCAGAAATGTGCACAGCACACACGCGAAACTAAATGTAAAAAACTAATTTGATTTGAGCGGAGGCCAGCCAAAGCGCAATGTTTTTGTTTCATCTCCGTCTTTCTCAAATTCGCATCTTGCAATAATGAGGATGATGATACGTGGATATATACTCGTATATACATACAAATGCTTTTCGCTTTGCACGTTTCGCGCGAAACGACTTATTACGTAACGAAGTATGCGGGAATCGTGGTTTCCAACTGCGATGATTTCATTCACTCGATTTCCCGTGATAACAACACGTTCCGCGTTATTCCCGCGTCTTTCATCATCGTCGTCGTAATCTCGAGAATTAACAGTGCGACTTATACACAAAAAAAACGGATCGCGTGTCGCGCCTCCAAACCCAGTTCAATACCCGCTTCTTCTCGTTGTCATCGTATTTATAGCGATATTGTTTTATTTTTTATACATTGTCATAGTGCATATTAGGATTTTTTTGTTGTTGTTTCCTGATTTGTTTGGATCGTCGTTATGGCGACCCGCGCGATGCCCACCATCATCATCTGAAAGGTAACGAACAAACGAACGATTAGATCATGCGATCATCATCACATTATCAAAATAAAATCATCATCGATTGTCATTATTCTTTGTCTCCGAAGAGCGGCCTTCGCGAAAGACACGTAATCATATTATCATATCTCACGCGCGGATAAATCGCTTTTTTTTTATTTTATTTACATATTTATTTTGCAAACTACTAACTGCGGTTAATTGATTCGAATCATTAATATTGACGCTCGTTTTTTGATTTACCAAATTTTTAGCAATGATTAATTTATTGATTAATATTAATTAATTGTATAATGATAATTTTTTTTCAACATTGACACCTTCGTTTTTGTTATTTTTGTTTTGCTTAGCGAGCGACTTGTAATAGCGTAACTTACGATTCGTTTCCACGTATCTACGTATTATTATCATTTTCTCTAATTCTTTCAAGTCCAGGTAGCGGGCGGGGGGAGAGGTTGTATGCATTAAAATTTCTCTTTTAATTTTTATTGCACCTTAAATTTTTATTGCATACTCTTGCCTAATTGCATTTTTTTTTCGCATAAATAAGGTATTCACTAACATATAAAGTGCTTATTTAAACCACCATCATCATTGTCAAGCAGTTATTTTTAAAGCTTCATTTTAATTTCACTGCAAGTGTTCGCTCATCCCTAATTGCGCTTCAGTATAGTGTATATACCCCGTGATATAGGATCAGTTTCATTTAACATTTACATCAGTAAACATATTAAGTGCTATCTTCACAACCACCACCGCTACACATATAAGTAAGTAGACTTTATTTAAAAAAAAAGCAATATTTACTATTTCAAACACCCAAAAACTACTACAGCAGATTTGTTGTTTGAAAATGTTGTTTCGGGAGAGCGCGTGGATACGGCGACTGCAAGGAGCGCGAGCGCGATTCTGCGCACTCCTACGCCAAGTTACGTTTTCCGCCTTATTTCTTATCCGACCTGCTTCCATTCAAATCAGTTACGAACGAAATTTCTCAGAGTACGCGTCGTCTCGTTTATATCGCTTTCACCATATAATCCTTTCAAATCTTCTTCAATTGGACGTACAAAAAACGAGAAAAAGTGTTCTTCGGATTTTTTTTTAAATTTTTGTATTGACGATGCGAAAGGCAGGATATTCGAATTCGTTGGTGCCGAAGGGCGTCGGGTCACGTGCTGCTTCGGTACCGCCACCGTCACCGGGCAACCTAAACGTCCGTGGAAATGCGCTCCGCCAGTATTAGTACATAAGCAAGAGGTGATCGCTGTGCGTACCTCCTCCGCACATATAAGCAACCGACGACGAAAAAGATCAAGTTCGTTTGTGCTGTGTGTGTGTGTGTGTTTGCAAGTGTCCGTCGGAGAAGAGAAATTTCGTTGAATGCGCGCTGCTCTCTCCCGCGTTGTTCTCATTTTAATTATTTTGGATGTATAATATAACGCTTGAATAGTAAACAAATCGGAGCAGTAGTAGCGATCATGGAGAGCGGCGAATTGGCGATCGCGGCCGTCGCCTTCATCGGGGTGTGCTTTTTCCTGATGAAGTACATCGTGGGAGTCTTCAACGGGACCGATAGGAAAGCCGGGGGACGAAATGAAAAAGAAAGTGAGTCATAGCAGACAGCAAAAGGTGTTTGCGTTATTGCAAATGTTCACCGGTCTTCGGCGGCTACCCCAACACGTGGTTTTTGAGGTTACTCACCCCGAGACAGAGAGCAAGCGTGCGCGTACCCTGGTCCATCCCTCATTTGCCATTCGGAGAATGGACCACGTGCTCGCCATCTATCTCTCTCTCGCTTGCTCGAGTTTGTTACACTTTTGGCGGCGCACATGTTCAAGTATTTTCAATGATAAGATAAATACTAGCGCCGTTTTATCTCCATCTTTTTCCTGCGTTCAGCAGTCTATAATATCTCCATTCCAGCGAACGGACCCTACTTCTTTTTAACAGAGATTACGGGCACGAGACCCACGGGTTTTGGCGGCCTTCGTTTATATATCTTTCTCTCTCACTCTCTCACTCTTTATAAAGCGACGACGTAATTTCATTAAGTTTCTCAAATCACTGTAGTATCGTAATGAATTATATACTTTTTGCTCGTCGAGTGCAGAAACGAAAGTTCCAAACGAATGAGTCAAAAGCGTTCCGCGAAAGGCTGGCAAACACCTTTGACTCGCACACCCGTCGGACCCGTACTACTGCCCCAATAAAACGAACGACGAATTGATGAATTGAATTGAAAAAATATTCAAATAATATCGAGCATTTTATATATGCAGAAACAGATAGATAAAATGATTTTTCTGTTTCAATTCGTGCCATTACCAAAAGCGGCCCTGTAGCATTGTTAATCTCGCTATGGTTACGATTTGTGTAGACGAATTAATAATAATTAAAATTATAAATTCAAGCATGGTTTGTTGTTGTTTTGTAATGCGAGGAAATGCACCGTATTAATATACAGAGTGCGCGCTAACCTTCGCGCTTTTTTTGTTTGTTTTCTTCTTCTATTTTTTTTAAGACTTAATTATGCATATTAATTATTAAAATATCAAATAATTTTCATCTAACAACATTTTAAACAATGCTTACGTTGTTTTTTGGCAGATATTCGTTCTGCTTCAGAGGAAGAAAAGCCGACGAAAAACACCACCGGTCACCACCAGCAGCAACAGCAATCCTTGAGGAAACGAGTCGGTGGTTCGAATCATTCCACCAGAAAATCGCAAGCAGCCAATTTACAGCATCCCTGGTCCACTCTGAAGGGACACGAAGGACCTGTACTCGATCTAAGTTTTTCCAGCAACGGGAAATACTTGGTCTCCAGCTAACGTAAGACTGAATTCCTCCTTTTATCGCTTCAGATTGGACAGAACATGCAAAAGAAAGAAAGAAAAAAGTATTAATAATAATAATTTCAGACGTTCAAAAAAATCGTATTATTTTATCAAAACTTTGCGCGTTATCTCCTAATAGTAATAGTAAATTCATCATAGTACGCCGCGAAAATAATCTCTCGTCTAGTACGCAACCGAGAGCTTTTGTTACGCAACTGCTTATAAATATGTGTATTCGAGTGTGCGTGTGTGTTTTTATTAATTTTATATTTCTAGGATGTTTTCTCTCCTCTCATTTAATCTTCTTGTTAAATTATAAATATACACAGTGTAACGTTTAATAATAATAAGAGTTTAAGGGATGTGAGAGTGCAAAGTTATTGATTCATATATATTTTAATGAAGTGGTTGTGATATTTTGTTTGAAATATTATTATTATTATTTTCTTCTGTTCTTCAACTGCTACTATTGCTCTGTGTGGTATGGAAAGTGATATTGATTGATAATTTTCTTTGGTAGGCGCCGGTGTTGTAAGTAAATATCGCAAGTAAGAGATCATCATCAGTAATAGCAGCAGCAACAACAGTTCACCTGTTTCGTCGACGTCATCTTGGCCGTACATGGGCAGATCTAAAAAGAAAGGATTAACAGGGCTTTCGCGAAGGCAGAAAAAGAACCGTAAAAGTAAAATGGCAGCGAAAAATGCGAGTGGATCCAATTCGTCGTTGATGGGTTTCAAAAGCAATGAAGAATTAGACTGGCAATTGCAATTGACCATGCACTTGGAGGATTACCTCCTGACCCCCGATGATTTGAAGATGATGGGATATCCTGTCGTGGAATACGGTGAAGTCATGGTTTACAAAGAGGAGATGCCGTTCAAGAAGAAGGCTGCGGTCGCTGAAGCGGCAGCATCCGCTCTGGCCGCGGCGCGTTTTGCAGCGTCTGCATTGGCAACCGTCACGTCTGCAGTGACACCAACGCGTGCGGCTATGACTGCTACGAGAACTGCTGCCGCTGAAGCCGAAAAAGCTGCTACCGCGGCGACAATGGCAGCAACAGCGGCATCGATTGCCGCCTTGTCGGATGCAGTGGCGAAGTCGAGGTTGGATGCTTTGGACAACAAATCGTTCAATGTAAATGCTCGCGAGTTTGTGCCGCACATCAGCGTTAAAAATATGTTTGACAGAAATTGCAGCAGCGAGAGCGGAGTGGAGAACGATAGCGATGATAGCGGATACGCGCGGACCATCGAAGAGAAAAAGTGCGTAAGGTGCTCGAGCAAATTTCGCATTGATACCGAAAACTGTGAATATCTTAGTAAAGAAAAATGCGTTTACCATTGGGGTAAGCTCCTGAAGCCGTGGCCCGGGGCGCTCCAGTCCAACTACACGTGCTGCAACGGTGCGAAAGGTTCGATAGGATGCAGCACAGGACGTCTGCACGTATGGAATGGCACCAGCGAAGGCGTGAACGGTCCCTTCTATGACTTTGTAACGTTTAGATCTGCAACCAACGAGGAGCAGCGCAATAACCCCGGCATCTTCGCCATGGACTGCGAGATGTGCTACACCACGGCCGGAATGGAGTTGGCACGCGTCACCGTCGTCAATCACAACGGAGAGCTGTTGGTCGATGAGTACGTGCAACCGAAACACGAGATCATTTGTTACAATACCAGATTCTCGGGTATCACCGCCGAGCACATGAAACCCTTCGGTCCATCCACTACCTTCAAGCGTGTGATGCACAAGCTTGAGAAATACATATGCGCGGAGTCCATCCTCGTCGGACATGGCTTGGATGGCGACCTTTGCAGCTTACGCCTAATACATACCCGCTGCGTGGACACGGCCTTTGTGTTTCCCCATACGCAAGGGCTTCCGATGCGGCGCGCCCTCAGGCATCTGGTCTCAACACATCTGCACCGCAACATCCAGACCGGTTCGGAGGGTCACAGCAGTTTCGAGGATGCCAAAGCCACCATGGATCTTCTTCTTTGGCACGTCAAAAAGAACGCGTGTCGAGTGTGGTAAGCATCACATCGCGCAACCATCGAAGTGACCATCGAAGGTAGCGTATTACTGCAAATAGAGGGAAATGATAAAATTATTATAAATAAAATTCGGTAAAAGTTGAAAAAGACACTTCATTCCTCCTAAGAAATATAGAAAGAAAGAGAAGACCCACGATTTACACCCGAATTAATTTATAAACCCAAAAAGAAAGACTGAAATCGATTTATATTTAAGTTATAATTTATTTTTTACGCGCAACGACGACGACTCGAGTGATAATAGTTAATTGATTGTATATATTTATTATAAATTTTTTGTTGACGAATAGGTGATATATAGTATGTTTTGCAAATTTTATGTAATTGCAAGAATCTCTCTGCAGAGACCGACTATTTGTTTTTTTTGTTCGTTATGTGTAAATGTTTTAATTTGTATTTCTTGTGTTTTTTTGTACTTTTTTGGTATTAATAACGGAACGGAACGGAACGGAACCACCAAAGAATGTAAAGCGAATTTGTGATTCTTTTTTACCAATATGCGATGAATTCTGGACTCGAATCATCATCATCATGTGTTGTTGCATGGTTCCGAGACGGACATAAATAAATTTGAAGACTCGTTAAAAAATAATATTTATGTATTGTCTTATACACAACCTCATCCAAGATATACTCGAGCGTCTCTATGTCCCACCATGCAACTACTTTGAATCCGTGCAGACAGACATCGAACCTTTCATGAGGAAAGTGGTCACAATCCAGGCTCGAGGTAAGCAGACTAGCAAAAAAATAAAAATAAATGGAGCAAACAGCGTGCACACACACAGACACACATAAACAAACGAGAATCGCGGCTCTCTTCGAGAAGTCAACAATTTCTCAGAAGGCAGAAGCGCTCCTCAGACACGAAAATAAAACAATAATAAAGAAAGAGAGGCCCAAAGGCATAAACTTATTATTTATAAAATTTAAAGAAATCTCCAACTGTTCCCAAAGAAATTTCGCAACTTGTTATCAGCATGGACATTTAAAAATAAAGCATAACGAAACGTTACTCTTCGATTCCGAAACTTTGTTTACCATCCGCAACTGTTTATCACCGATGACATATATAATTATTATTATTCATCAAATAATTTAAATGCTCGAAACCATTGATGATGATAATTTTCTGGAAAGTATTCCTCCTTCTCCTACTTGCGCAAGATCTGTTTACAAAACGCATCCATAAATAATTGAATAATCTATGTGCGCCTTCTTCTCTCCTCTCTGATGCGTCGTGCGGATGGATGATGGACGTGCATTTAAAATAACCTAAAGACCCTCTTGAATAACTCCGTTGCGCCTTCAATATTTAAATGCACATGTATCTGACAACATTCATTGCAGCTCTTCTACCGAACTCGCTTGCTCAATTCGAACAAATGTCAAATTAGAAAAATTCAAATTCAAACTTATGTCATTTAAAATTTGAACAAAAAAAAATATGCATGACAAATATCATTTGCATGAATGGAATTCACGTTAATTAAAATCAATTTTGCTGTCCTGCACTTTGCGTTGATTCGTTCATTCGGTTCCATCAAATGCACGCACTAATCGATATATCAACGTAATAGACGATTAACTTCTGTCCAATTGATTTAACAGTCACTCAAGTAACATTTACATAAAGCTTTCGAATGGAATTCGTTCTTGTTTACTGCCCTTCAAGTTTGCGTCAATTCATTTTAATTTATCTCCCCTAACAATAATATAATATTGAATGGAATTGCAGTTTTAGTCGAATTAGATTTTTTAAAATAAAAATCTATTCCTATTGGAATTCAAATATTACTAAGAATTATATTGAAATAAAAAAAAATTCATATTTAAATGCTTAGTATTTCAATTAAAAATATGTGTTTGCTTGAATAGGAAGGACTTCGTTGGAAGTTTGTAATGTATTTTTTTTGTTGCTTTCTTTGGAATCTTGTATAATTCGAGTTCGGACATGGTACGTTTCTTGTGGGAAACGATCGGTTCATTTCTGCTCGCTTCCATCTCGCTTCTTCGATCTTTATTGAGTCAAGGTTTTTAAATGGCCGCAGGAATGCGCCGGTGCTTTTTTCTTCTTCTATATACATTTGTCTGTTGTGTCGTTATTCTCTCGTCTCTCCTTCAATTATTTTTCTTGTTAAATGGAATGGAAATGAGCGGAGAGAGAGTTGTTGCTGGTGGTGGAGAGGAGAGAAATGTGAACACATTCGGTAATAATTATGTGAGCTGATTATGCAGAGCGCGGCTTTAGTTGAATGGATGGATCTTCGGATTTCGGGATCCTTTGGTGTGGGTATGTGTGTGACTCGAACTAATCCTCTTCGTCCGTTCGATTTCTCGTTAATTAATTGAAGAATTATGATATTTGTGCGGTGGTCTATTAAGTGTTTTCCACATTCCGTTTGGTTCTCCGCGGTTTTGTTTCCGAGCCACGGTGACAACAGCGGTGAGGGCAGGCTTCTCTCTAGAAATTCTTTGGCAGTCGTCGCCTCTTCCTCCTTCTCGTCAGTCGCCAGCATCTCTTAGTCTTCCTCCTTCTTCGTCTTCCGATCGCAACCCATGGGGCATCCTCTTCTTGTTGTTTGTCTTGCTGTGATGATGGAAACGGGACGGAGAGGAGACCAAAGATCCGGTTTCACTAGATGAGAGAGCCCGAGCCGATGAGGATGAGACGCGCCTAAACTCCTAAAAACTAGGCCCTATCTCCCGATTGCAACCCGAACTTTTTCCATCTTCATCATAGTCACATCTCTCCGATCACCACCGCTTTCTTCGCTCGTCCGAATTCGATTCCCACCTACAGCATACAGCATACTTTAATGGAATATACACTTTAATTTGACAAGGAATGAACAATAATGGATCATTTTTGAAACAAGGTTTCATTCAATTGTAAATATTAATTTATAATCGCTATATAAATGATTATAATTTATTTATTGGTTTGGTGTTAGCCTGGTGTTTTTTTTATAATGATTTTTGAAGAATGCTTTTGTTCATATAATTCAATCCATGTAAGTACGAAGCTTTATGAATACTCCTACATATTTCATGGTGGGCCCAAGAGTTATTTTGTTGTGTTTTAGTGCACTGTAGAAAGTATTTATCTATTTGCTAGAAATTTTTAATGCTTTTGTTACTAAATTGGTTATCAAATCTAAGTAATATGCTTTTTAGTTTGGCAACAATTGCGTTGTATAACTAAAACAGTTGTCAAAAGTTACGTTTGCTCTAGTAATTGGTAATGTGTGTGATTATCGTTGCGTGATACTGATTGTTGTTTTGTTGAAGGTGTGCGAGAAACAAATGTGCGAGGATTAGGTGTTGCCGCTGGCGGTGAACTTCATGGACAGATTTCTGAGCGTCTGCAACATCTAGAGGCAACAATTGCAACTCCTGGGAGTGACCTGTCTGCTAATCGCGTCGAAGATCCGAAGCGCGACGACGCTCTCCAACGAACTGCTGTGCGCTTACACCGACTACAGCGTCTCCCATGATCACATATCGGTAAGCCATCATCGTCTTCAAAAAAAAAAATGGTGATGACGCTGATCATCAACATCATTAACTCTCACTTCACCATTCAAAACAACCACTTTCAATCGTTCCGACGGACCAACCAAAAGCTGCCGCTGCGGCCGCCGTAACCATCTCGGATTCGTTCGGCGGCCGCATTTTTCGCCACCCGCGTTCAGAAAATAAACGCCGGCGACCCGCGACTACCACACAATTCGATCGACCCTTTTCTCTCTCATTCTCCATTCGTCTTACCTAAATTTACAACATGATAGTAATGACGAAGATAATAATGGGAAGAGGATTCAAGGTGGTTGGTCATTGATTCGTTTCGTGTGTGTGTGTGATCAATGTGATCATGCCCATGGGGAGAAGGTAGAAGTTTGACAGTTTCTCGAATGTTACAGACATAAATAATTTTAATGACACCGATTTCTAAGAACTTTTTTTAAACCCCTTTGCGCCGACTTCTACCTTCTCCCCATGGGCATGATCACATTCGAAATATTACGACACTTTCAACAAAAGCTTCAAAATGAAGATCATCGCGTTGTTTCTTATAGTTAAAGAAACACCTGTCCTTAAACATTAGGATTAAAATATTATTGAACCCCAAATAAGAACTTTCCATTTAGTTGCAACATGTTTCGTAAATTAATTTAAGTTAATGTCAAATTCTGAACAGCTGAGATTAATGTTTTTTTTGTTTTTGCTTTAGCAGAACCTAAGTTTATCTAGACCGCCCCATCGCTGATCGCCGCCGCCTGCATCTGCTCAGCATTCAGGGGGTTGAAGTTGCCAGCGCACCGGGAGGCAACGCGCGACGTCTACCTGAGGTCACGCGTCGATCCCGTCTTGCTGGAAACGCTCGTTCTCTTCGTCGATCAGATCGTCGAGAAGGCCGACGCCGACGAGCGTCAGCAGGCGGCGGAATCAAAGCATCTGGACGGTGGTGCCGCCGAGTTCGAGAGCCCCACGTACGGCCAACCGGAAGCGCCGACGGAAGTCGAAAACGTCTACTACTGAGCAGCGGCAAAAACAACAACAACAACCAACTGAGCGCGTTTTGTTTAAAACATTGTTTGTTGCCGGGAGACGCGCCTCGACTACTACTATTATTATGATTATTTAAATTTGTAGTTTTGTTTTCTTCATACCAAATATTTTATTGTAGTGCTGCATATGTTTTATATGTATGAAATGTCAAACCGGCGCTCTTCGTGCGGTGCTGGTTGGATTCTGGAGTGTTTTCCGTGCGCGCGTATTTCATATTGAAATTTTTCGTTCTCGGTTCTTGTAATAATCGTCGTGTGTTGGTTGTTCGATCGTGGAATTTGTCCTCTCCTCCGCGTCGTTGATGTCAGTATGCGTCCAGGAATGTCCAGGAAAAGAAAGGAAGAAGAAAAGGTGGAGGAGAAAAGAACGAACGGCGAAACCGGACTTGCATTACTTACATCTAGTTAGTATCTGCGTAATTAGTTAATATTTATTATTGATCTCACGCGATTTTTGTTTATATATTCAACTAATTTCAATTATTCGAACGAAATATATTTTATATAGTCTTTAATTTTTTTTTATTTTATATAAAATATATATATAGAAATATACATAGATAAAAAATAAATAAACATAGTCTATAATCTAAATAAAAAAAAACAAAAAAATAGTCACCTGAATGTTTGATAAAAACAGGTGACGGTTGAGAAGAAAAAAAACTGCCAGATAGTTGATTATAATGAGAAAAAAAAAAAGTTAAAATCATGTGCCTTTTTGAACGGGGAATTAATGTTTAGTATTTATGATTGTTATATTATTACTACTTATAAATTTACTATGATTATATAAAAATGTACGTTTAAGTTTCCTTAATTTTTGATAGTAACATGATGACTACACATATTACTTTACTTTTATTATTTTTCTCTCTACCAATGTGTATTTATACCGTGTGAATGTCGTTTTTGTTTGTTCGTTTTTTTATTATTATTTTTTTATTATTACTATTATATTATTTTTATGTAATAATTTTCCTTTTCGTTCGTTCGTTGTGCGAATATGTAAAAATGTGTTTTTTTTATATATGCTGTTTGCGTAAAACTAGTTCACCTTTGTTTAATTGTTTACATATATTGAATAGAATTTTAGTACGTTTAGGGAAGTTTATTTTTATTTCGTTTTCACTTGCGACCAATATTATGTAATAAATGGAAAAACCCAAAAAAAATTATATACAATAAAAATGCAAAATAAAAAATATATAAAACGATTTTTTTAAAAGAAGTAAATTAAACTTTTTTTTTACAATTTCCTCTTCTATTTCTTGAAACTCTGATTTCCTCTCGCGATTTGATAATGGCCGTGCGGATTTTATTGGTTGCAACAATCCGTGCGTGATTACCAGTTTTACGATAAATTGTGAAATTAAACTAGTAACCTTTTATCAATTCACTGCATTTTTTTTATTCAATGAAAGATTTTGATTTATTTTATGTTCTTCCTGCTTACCAATATTATGTCAAAGTTAAGAACAAAAGATTTATTTGACATATATCTTATTTGAAGACATGATTACCAAACATTATTTACTACTTACGTCATACGTACTTAGTAATAAACTATCAGTTGTCAAAAAAGGAATTTTTTACATATTCCTCAAAGTCGATGACTAACATGAAAATTTTTAGCATTGAAAAATAGAAGTGCAAATATTTACATAACATTCTTGAAAATTTATTAATATAGGAATAATGGTTAAATGTTTTTGACGTTATTCAACTTGAAATTTAAAATAAATTCGATTTTTGTATGATAAAATGAATATTTCTATATAAAACTATAATCAATCGAGCAATAACTTGTAAGTAAATTACTAAAAGCTAAGTTGTACATTGATTATCATGAAAAAATGTGCAAGTAATCTTGTTAGCTTATGTTCGTGAAGGGTGCAAGAAATTTGGACAATGCACTTGAATTCGGTTTAAGTGAACGGAAAAAGGTGTAGCCGCATTTCAGAAAAAGGTTCTTTCTGTTGCAAATCTGTGTATAATTAGATTGATTCAATGGGAAATTCGATTTTAATTGACGGTTTTCTGGAGCGAAAGTTATGCATCAACATTTTTCTTTCGGATCGTTCATATTATAATGAAGCGGCATTATGATCTGCATTTCCTACAAACCCTCCACGCAAAGACTAGTCCTAGTAAGAATCCAGGTGCATAATTCTGGATCTGGTCTAGTTCAAAACGAGCACCGGATCGACCTGTTTTTTTCCTTTCATTTTCTTCTCCTCGCTCGAACTTTCGCTGCTTTTGGTCCTTCACTACTCTCACTATTTGCTAGGGATCAAAAGAAAATAGTTTTCTGATATACTAACAATGGCGCACAATAAGCGCGCTACAAACTAGCAGCAGCGTGATCCACCCGTACAAGGGTCGATCTCATTTCGTTATATTAAAATACTTTCCTCCGGTTATTTCATACCTTTTTTTATCATCATACTAACATTCTCACTTTGTCTCATTTCTCTAGTTATATTTAGATTTCATGACTTTATAATATGTAATTTTCTCGCAATCTACTCTCAAACATGATCTTAAACACTGAAATAGCTACCTACAGAATTTACTTTGTTTCACGCAAATTAGAAATACCACAAATATATTTCATTATGCCAATTAAAGTTAAAACTATAGAGAATAAAATAAGTATAATTACATATTTGTGATATTTATACTTTTCCTGTTAATTCACTGTAAAACTTGAGTTAACAAAGTGTATAGCTTCGAAGAAACAGTGTCTTCACATTTTGCTTTGTATCTTGGAAACTAAAAACACCACAAAAATAATTGAATTTTCTAATTAAAAGTAAAACCATAGGAAATAAAATAAGTCTAATTACATATTTGTGGTATTTATACTTTTCCTGTATTTCAATGTAAAATTTTAGTTAATAAAATTTACATCTTCCAAAATGCAGTGCGTATACATTTAGCTTTATTTCTCAGAAATACCATAAAAATAATTAAATATTCTCATTAAAGCTGAAACTATAGGGAATAAAATAAGTCTAATTACATATTTGTGGTATTTATACTTTTGCTGTAATTCAATGTAAAATTAAATTTTAAGTTTCGAAACATCTGAAAGTGTTAATACTATTAAACTAGGTATCAATTCAGATACTATATTAATTCTAAAGAATTCAAAACTGTTTTGTGTAATACGATCTTTCAGTTCTATCGCGCTTCACTCTCTTCTGCAAATGGGGAAAAAAAGAAACGTGCCTCGGTATCCCTGCGATGGAAATGACCGAGTTCAATGCATTTATTCAGCGAAAACTGTAAACACCACAACGCTAATAAAATTTCATGAAGTCGCAATTGTGAGTTTACAATAATATCCTTAAATTGGAATGAATTTGATTCGATTAGCTGTGAATTAAATTTTTATCATACAAAGTCTTACATTTATTATTAATACTCATGATTTTGCAAATTCTTCGAAAGCCACGAATTCCATATGCAATTTTAATTATGCAAAAATAAAGTTTAAACTATAAGCAATCAATTACAAACTAACACTTAATCGTGACGTTAATGGTTTTCGCGCAATTAACTGCTAAAGTTGAAACAATGATTTTCAGCATTTTTGACGTATTTCGAGAAAAGTTTAAATTTCACATAACAGCTAAAAGCATAAATGTGTAAATTAAACTGTATACTATAAGGAATAATATGTATATAAATAGAAAATCGTGACATTTATGGTTTTCCCGTAAATCATAGTTAAAGGAAAATATGAGCAGCAATTAATATTTCTAAAAAACACTTAGAATTGACTGCACATATAATAATTAAGTCTATAGACAATAAATGTTGTTTATAATGTATATATATATATATATATATATAAAGTGACACATACAGAAAGCACAGCTATTTGGTTGTTGTGTCCAACCGACCGATGCGTGGGTGTATGTCGACGACGGCCTATTATAATCAGGGCACATATTAATTTACTTAAAATAAGGTGCAAAACTTATTATTCGAAACACCGACTTTTAATCTAGTATTTACCATACAAAAAACCCAACTGGAACTCCACAATTGACAACAACCAACAAAATATTCCACCGTCCCAAATTCCATCCCCGGGACACGACATTTTAATTGGTGGCAGCGGTGTACAAACTACACACGACATTTTAATTGGTGGCAGCGGTATACAAACTACACGTGACCGAGTATCGTAAGAAGTCAAGAAATTCTGGATTGAAGACATTGGAGCCGACGAAAGTGAATCAATTCCTGGATCAAAGCCATTAGAGCCAACGGAAGACAACAATTTCTGGAAGACTGGACAACGGACTCGTTACAACAGCATCTCCAAAAACCATAGGACGACCAAGCCAAGCTCACATTTCCTCAAAGCCATTCGCAGCAGAGGGTAAACTCACTCCTGGAGCCAGGGATACGTCAGTCAGTGGTTAAAAATTGTGCCGCTTGGCGACACGATTGACCGATGGCCTTGGCAGTTAAACGGATGTAGGCAACGTTAAGAAATAAAAAAAATTCATTTTTTTCTTCTTAATGTTGGCAACGTTATATATATATATATATATTTTTTTTTTTTTTAAATATTAAAAATAAATATAAATAAAAAATAAATGTAAATAGCAAAATATTTTATTTCCAATTAATAATTTACAACTTCGTGATACAAGTACATGGCAGCAATGGCTATGATCGTCTTTGTAGTGCATTCTGATATGAATCCCATCAATTATCAATCGAGATGCTTCATGTCCACTCACTTTTGAAAGAGGATCCATCCACTCTAAGGAATAAACATTTATTATTACTATTTAAGTTCAACAGTACATCTAATACTTATTTCTTCAGACACTATTTCTATTGTCTCACAGTAAAAGTCATCTATATTAACAAGAATCAAAGTCAGTAAAAGTCATCTATATTAACAAGAATCAACTCTTATTGTTTGATAATAAGATAGATTCAAATTTAAAAGATTATTACCAACAGATTTATTACTATCATGAACAATACTCATAGCTTCTACTGCACTACAATAGGAGTGTTCAATAAGATTGTTACTATCATCAACAATATTAATTTCATCGACCTCTACTACTTCCAACATGTTTTCGGTCAACATGGGGAAATCATAAGAAAACAAAATCTACTTTTGTACTCATCTATGAAATGTAGATTACAGACCCTCTCTGATTTACATATAAGCTGATCATCCATGCCTTTTAGAATATTATTCCCTGTAGCTTTTTTCCACTGCTGAAACAATGGCGAATTCAGCGGAGTAAATTTCCTCATAGGAATAACGTCGCTGCATTTAGTAAAACATCCTTCGACGCAACAAGTTAAAACCATCCTAATACACAACGCACACGACGCACACAACGCACATTCATTAATTAACAAATTTCAGTTGATTTAACTGTTCCTTTGTTTCCAAAATACGCTACGACGCAAACTATCATAGTTATTTGTCACAAAGTAAACATTTAAAAATGCTCCGAATATTTCCGAATGATTCCGAATATCAAAAACCCGAGGTAAAACCCATGCAGCCAACCTAAATTTAAAGACAAAAAAAAACGTATCCTCTGAAGCCTCCCTGCCTGGAGCAACACGGACGAATTGCAGGCGGACGGAAGATGTACAAACATATGTAAGTGGAATTTTTATTTCTGATTGTTGTTGATGTGCAAAAGTCTTATTTTTTATATAAAAATAACAAATAATTTTCTGTGGAAATTTATAAACAGTTTTGTAAGGCAGAATAAAATTAAAATGGAGATTCAAAACATACATTTTTTTTACAAAAGCTTGCATTAGAAAAGATAGTAAAGCATCAATACGATGGAAACGTAGAAACAATAGATGAATTTATAGAAGATTGCGAGAAATTATTTAAAGACAAATCATTGCTAAACTTAGAAGAACAAATTATTTTTAATATTTGTTCAAGTTTAAGACAAGATGCAGAAGTATTAGTGAGAGGAAATAGTTTAAAACATGGAACGAATTAGAAAGTCTATTATTAAGAAAATTCGGACGAGTGATAGATATAGCCCATTGGAGAATTAAATTATATTCATATCATCAGCTGGAAAACGAACCAGTACATTCATATTTTTACAGAATCAATAAAATTGCAGAAAATATTAAAAATAGCATACACTACACTTTCAATTCAGAGATAGTAGATAGGAATGATGATCTATTAAGATTAGAATTATTAGAGTATTTTAAATTAGGACTTACACCAGAAATAAGAGAATATGTAACAGGACAAAAACCAAAATCAATAAAAGAAGCTCAATATTTTGCAGAAGACAAAGAAGTTCAAATACAAAGGTATTTTCGCCAGGATCAATTATATTTAAAATCACAAATGTTTAAGAATGAATTTAATGAACAGAATTATAATTCCGATCAGGAAGAAATAATTCAAAATTATAGAAGCAACAATAAAGAAAACAGAGATAATACAAATTAATGTAGAATTAAATTTAAAAAATGCTACATATGTGTGAAAAACAATCATAGGAGTAAAAGTTGTTACTTCAGACATAATTTTAATATTGAAGAAAAATTTAACTAGAACGAATTTTAAAACAGAAGATAATAAACAGAAGGGATCATCAGTAAATCACAAATTAAACATAAGCAACAAGAAACAGACAACATTTTTAATTGACACAGGATCAGACTTGTCTTTAATAAAAGAAAGTAAATTAAACAAATCATGTGAAATTAATAAAGATATTACTTCAATTGACAGCAAGGTGGGAAATTTTGAAACGATCGGCAGTTGCCAAGGTAACATTGAAATAAATAGAAAATTGCTAAAACACAATTTTATGGTAGTACCGGATTTAAGAAATATAAACGAAGCTGCGATATTAGGAATAGATTTTATGAATAAATTTGGTGGAAAAAGAGACTTTGTAAACAAGACATTTTTGATAAATGGAAACAGAATTAGATTAACACACTGTCGTGTCCCGGGATGGAATATCTCTGGACACTTGTGGAATATTTCGTAGATTTGTCGATGTGGAGGCCCAGCGGGTTTTTATGGTAAATACCAGATTAAAAAGACGGTGTATACAACAATTATATATTTTACACTTTGATGTATAAGTTCTTAAAGTTGCTTCCAGTTGCTACAAGCATAGGTTGCTTCTACGTAGAGTGAGACTTGGACTTGATCAAAGTATCACTAGGACTGGGTCTATCTGGACCGTGTCTGGACTGGACTGGGACTGGGGCTGGGACTGAGGCTGATATTACATAAACATCTTATTTTATAGTACATAATTTAGGGTAGTGGGAGTACAACATTTGGGTAAGGGAAAAGTCTTATTCCCTAATCATCATGTGCTCAGGCAAATATATATATTTGTAGTTATTATCGCATTAGCTAGAGTGCACTTTCTAGTTTGTATATAGGATTAAATATTATCATGTAAGATTAAGATTAGTAATGTCTTTTCGTACTATTTACTTATCGGAAAGCTTATAGAGTGGATAAGTACTAAGTCATAAAGATACTCGTATTTGTACATAAACATACAGATATAACATAAGATACAACAATACTAACAATAATGGTTATACATAACAACACGTCTACTACATTAAGAAATTAAAGATTTCACAATTTCATGTATTTTATTGTAATAATGTTATTTTTTTTCATTGTTTGTTTTATATAAAAAGTTTTAAGATTTTTTTGATTGTTTATAAAAAAAAGTGATGTTTTTAATATTTTTTTGTGTCGAGGAAGTGTTTCATTCTTCACAGCTTCCTCTACATCATCAGGGGAGTTGTTGTGTCCAACCGACCGATGCGTGGGTGTATGTCGACGACGGTCTATTATAATCGGGGCACATATTAATTTACTTAAGATAAGGTGCAAGACGCACGCTGGACCAATCTCACCGGATGCTGATAAGAAAGGAATTCCGTTCGGGTGTGAAATGCAGAGTTGCGAATTGACCCCACTTATCTCATTTTCATATATAAGTTATGTTTTTAGTATTTAAGAACCAGTTCCAGTTCTAATAAGAGTACCAGAAGAAGTACCAATAAGAGTTCTATTGATTAGTTTATGTTACTTTAAGTTCATACCAGGTACAGCAACCTATGCTTGATAGCAACCGGAAGCTATATTAAGTGTTAAATATACTATTATTTGAAACACCGACTTTTAATCTAGTATTTACCATAAAAAAACCCAACTGGAACTCCACAATCGACAACAAACAACAAAATATTCCACAGTCCCAAATTCCATCCCCGGGACACGACAAAACCTCCTATATTTATAAAATCAAATGTATTGCAGAGGAGATATTGTATGTTTCCTACTAACACAACAAATATTTAAAGAAAAATAAATTAATAATCAATAATGTAATAATGTAATAATCAAACAGTAATAATGACTTGTGAAAAACTATCGAATTTTCAAATTGTCATCTTGTTATTTTTCGGATCGAAAAAATATTATAAAGAGAATTAGGAAAAGATTTTTATTTCTTCTCTGTTGTGTGCGTTAAAAAAATTAATAATGTACTGAATACAGCTTCATCCTATTATAATTTATCTCTAAAAATAAAAAATACTAGTTTATCAACAAGTGATCGTGCAGCATTGTTGAAACACATCGAAAATATATTATGTGAAAAGATCAGTTAAAAGTATAAGGGATAAAACGTTAGTACAATGCGTCATGATAATAGGAACTAACGGTGGAAGAATAGGTAAGAAAATAATTTACCTGAATTCTCATCCTACTGTAATATTGAACCTAGATTGATCTATCTTCGCTTTTGTATCTGCAGATAATCGAAATAACAATATATTTATATGCATGGAAGAAAACATTATATCTAAAAAAAAATCGGCGACTCATAGCCGAATGGTTAGAGTCGACCGCTCACGATCTTGTGAGTACGGGTTCGATTCCCAGCCAAGCCAAAATGTTGTGATGGTTGCAATAGCATAGTTAAGAATAGCAGCAGATACACAGAGAAAGAAAATAGTGATCGCAGCGCTTCAATTACGAATGACTATTAGCCATACATACACAACAGCCAAACCAACAAATTTAAATAATTTGTACAAAAAAAAAATATCACAAATGGTAAAACTTCCATTGGGAAAGTTTTTCTATAAATAAAAATGTCAACTGCCACCAGATTTACTTAATGTTCAACTCGAATATATTGTAAATAAAAATATAAAACAAAAAAAATATCTAAAATATATTTAATGAAAATAGTTTACTCTTACCACCCACTGTTATTTATATATTTATGTTAAATTATGTTATTCATATCACTAAGTTACTTGATAATGCAAGTAGTGTAGCATCTTAAAGAAACAATTTTATAGTTGTAAAAAAAACAAAATTACCTCCTGCCAACTGCGGAGCCCTTATCCTATTATGCTCTCGGCGAAATGCGCATCCAATTTGCATAGTCTCTAATAAATTGGAAAAATGGAAGATTATTACTAAATAATCCATGACTTCTTGACTTCGATTCTGATTCTTAGGGAGTTTTTTTTCAGTTTCTCTTTTCTTCCTCTCGCAATCAGCCTTCTGGCGCGCCAACTTTATCCTAAGAAGGTTTTCCTCACGATTCCGTTCGACGTCGTTGTCTTTTTTTGCATTCTATTCGTCAAAAAATAAAAAAAAATTTAAATTCAGAATAAAATATATTAATATAATCGTGTCATAAAGTTATCCTTGAAAGTATTCAAATCGGTGAAGAACTCCTACAATTTATATATCTCCTTGTCGACGTAGTATAAAGCATCTCCATATTCTTAAACATCTTCTCTATCATAACGTACTGATTGCGCGCCACTTTTGCAAAATTATTCAACACTTCTATGAACAAGTCGTCAACGTTCTGAGGATCCCCCATGATGGTATCTACAGAGACGCGACTGGCCATATCAATGTGCCGCATATCATCGGCGAAGTTTAGCACCTCCGGGAATTTTTTCTCCGTTGTTTCTACAATGTAGTGGAGTGGAGTCTGCTTGTTATTTATGTCCTTCGTAATGTTCAACTGAAAACATATGATATATATAAAGACTACCGATTAATAAATTTGCATGTTACCTTCGGTAGGAAGCCGATTTCAAAACCGAAAGCTTGCGCATTTGTCGACCCGGTGTTCATATAGTTTCCAAACAGCAGAATGAGTTGTGTAACTGCAACAGCCATCTTTGAAATTTGATTCTCTTCAACAAAAGTGTTTATAAGCAGTGCGTTATCGAGATATATAGATATATGGTCTTGAAGATCTTCGATTTCAATGCACCGCAAATGCTCCAGATAGTAAATAGTAGCAGAAAATTCCTGTTGGAGGTGGATCCGAAAATTCATATTCATATAAACGATATTATTTGCAAATTTCAACCAAGAAACCTAAATGAGAAATTTTATTTTATTGTCAATCATTTGCATTGTAATAGATACCATAAATTCTGAATGAATTCATGAAGTATCAAATCCGGCAATGATTTTTTCGTGGCCTACTTTGATCGTACTTACATTTCTATGGATTATGTTCATTGAGATACAATTCATTGCTTCCATATGTTGTATAACCATGTTAAAACCGTGCCCTAAAAATATTTTTTTTTGCATATTATTCGTATTATTCTTACCGCATTTTTCATTATGGCACGCAAGCACATAAGGCATAATAAGATAATTCTCTAGAAATGATCAGAATGAAAAGAATTATAATATTTTCCATCTAATTTCTCTCAAAGAACATTTATTTATTATTATAATTTACAAATTAATAATACACATGATTGTTTGAAAATTTTATAAAGGATTGATTATAGTAAAACTTGTTTCAAATTTTGTAAGAAATTTTCAAAAATTTAAATTATTTGGCGCTTGTACTTGTGGCGCCCCCTTAAGAGCTGCCGATGCGAATTTTCGATGACTACGCAACCACAGTGGCCATACAACAAATTTTTCATAAGACTTGATTCCCCTGTATGTCCTTATCTAACATTCTCGTTTGAGCGGTCGACGAGAACGGACGCGTCTGGCAGTGCGCATCCAGTGTGAGCAGCAGTAAGTGAGCAATTGAAGTGTAAGTACATGTGTGTAACGAGCTGAAGTGGAGTACCCAGGAGTGGGAGCCGTGGTGACCAGGAGCAGGGATACACGAGCTCGATGTTAATTGGTTCAGATCCATTCGTAACAAGAGGGTTAGTTTCTACTGCCAACTGTATAACAAATCACACACACATATGTACGAATTGCCACACATTCCCACAAGCACGATATGATACACACATACATAAATAAATACAAAATAAAACGAAAAAAAGTATATTAACATTATGAATATTGTTTATAAATATTTACATTTTCATCAATAAATCCTTGTAATCCATTTCGATTTTCAACGATGGTATTGTCTCGCGCTGAGATCCGCAAATAATTTGAAAGTAATTATAACATTTGGTTTCAATAGTAATGTCTCTTTGTGTACAACACATAAGTTGTTTGATCAGGTGTGGTATGCGTGCTCCGACAAACATTAGCATTGCACAAATCACAATTATTTTTGTTATTAATCAATCAGTGATGTTGATGGCTCATGCCTTTTATTTAAATATTGCTCTAAATCTTCTACTAAGGTTTTACAAAAAACTGATTTGCAATTCGCACCTGTTAAATTTGGAATACTTATATTGTTAATAATAAAAGTTGAAAATCTATTAATAAATAAACTACACGAGGGCTTATTTTTTGGTCTTTGCATCTGTCTCAATTGGCCAAATTTGTTTTCTAATGGATCCTGGTTTAATCATTTTGCAATTGCATTTTATGTAACAGAATAAAATTCAAATTTATAAATCCCTCGATTATTTTAAAAAAATATTGTAGTACAGATGGCTGCTTAATTAATTTATTTGTTTTTGTTTCTTATTTCGAATTTTTACAGCTATTGATTTTGAATGAGTTTCATGTTGTACCTTATCCGCATCTTCGCCGTCTAGTTCTACCTCAAATTCGCTTTTTCTATCCTCGTCCTATTGTCTTGAGCTGCGACCAAATTGGGTCGCAATTATTATAAGAGAATAAGCAAATATCTGGTGTTTGGCCAGATCTACATATTCACGCGATCCTGATGGAATATCTACGTGACCCAGCGCGAAGAGAATGATGTTTGACAACTATGGTATTGTCTCGCGCTGAGGTCAGCAAATAATTTGAAAGTAATAATAACATTTGGTTTCAATAGTATTGTCTCTTTGTGTACAACACATAAGATGTTTGATCAGGTGTGGTATGCGTGCTCCGACAAATATTAGCATTGCACACATCACAATTATTTTTCGTTATTAATCGATCTATTGCATTCAAATATTCCATAGCCAATTTGGAAATTAATATTTGATCCAGGGGTTTGACATAAATACAATTATTTGGTAATGAAATTTAAAATATTATTTGAAATATACATACATATTATTTATTATATGTTTTACAAGAGGGATTTTGCATATATTTAAGATAGTTGGCACCGGTGGGTACTTGAGACAGGGGCAGCCCATCAGGACGGTAGGACCCATCGTAAACAGGCGGTAAAACTCGCTAAGTATAAACGTTTTTTTTTTTTTTCATATACATATATACATTAATATTTGGTGTTCCTCGTGACTCCTCCACACATAAGGTCGTTAGCCCGTAGCCCGGTGAAAAAGAAAGTTATCTCGGATAGATTTTTCGGTAAATAAATGTTTCGCATTTGGGCCTCCCCTAGCAACCACTCCAAATAAACAATACGTCGCCTTGGCAATAAGATACTTTTGCGTTCTTTTTTTTATTCTCCTAGATTATTGCTACTGCTGTTTTTTTTGCCGGTTTCCAGATAAGACCGGATGCGCGCTAATCGTGCAAAAATATTAAATGGATTCGGTTCCGGTTCTGCGATCATCATTTATCTACAGTAGACATTAAATGCAATTTAGATTTGTTTTAGTTTATAACAAAATAAACATTAAATCATCAACCAATTTTGCTGTATATAATTTAACAACATCAAATGTCAAATCTTGATACTTTTAAAGCAGTCATTTTTTGTATTGAAACCATCAAATCATCAATGAAAACATAGCAATGAGCAGAGTTATTGTTTATTCCGCTTTGACAACATGTTGTTATTGTTGTCAAAGATTCGGTAATTAATTATATTTTACTTTTATTTACGTAAATAATAGTAAAATAAAATATAATAACATTTATTTTATGAATTTCCATTTTTTCTTGCAAAAGTCGAGTGATCTAAATCTGCGTGGCCTTCTGGATTACTATTATTTTGCTGTGACATCTACAAAGGAAGCGATTGTCGTCTGTTTGGGTGTTTGAATAGCGATCTTGAAAATAAATATAAAGAAATATCTAAAACGAACCGAAACTATATACTGTTTCCTTTATAACAGGCATTTAATTAATAATATCGTTCTGCACGTTATGGAACGTTCTTACGTATTTAATTTCAATATTTATATAAAATAAGTAACGATCGGCGAATCTACGAGTCGTAATCAACGTGCAAACAGCAGCAGTCGATGATATCGATGACGATAGGGCATTTAAATGGAATCTCGATGCGAAAATTGCGGGTTTGATTTTAACTTTCCCACTGTTTTTTCTTATTTTTATTTTCTTTTTGAAAGAAAGAGAGAGATGGAACGAGGGCCGACACAAAAGCATCCACTCACTGAATGTAATCGCGACAGGATGTGTCATTTACGATGAAAAGCGCCATCATCATCAACATCATCGACTTTACGGAACGCTCGTTTAGCACTTTCCCATCAAGAAAGAAATGATTAAAGAATGAGGAAATCGCCGAAAGTTTTCAATGCTCTTTCCTGTTCAAATCTTCTACAAATATTGTGTTAAGCTGTCTTAATCTCAACTAAGGATCAATATTTATCGATAATCCATTCTTCCACATCGCGGTTTCAAGTTTGCACACGAAGTTAGCTTATACAAATATTTATGTACACGTATTACATCAATTATTGAAAGATTATAATTTACAGAACTTTAACTAAAAACGTCAATCAATTTGAACGATGCTAAAACTGTTTCACAATAATACTTATTTAGATTTTCTTATTTTTCAAAAAACATGCTTCTATGACAGCAATATAAGAAATTTTATATAAAACAAATTTTATACACGTGTTTCACAAACTTACAACACGTCAATCATAATTTTGAGTTGACATCTCTAAATAAATAATTGCATATAAATCCTAAAACCATTCAAAAATTGTATATAAATTCAGTTTAAATTAAATAGACGTCATGAAATGTCGAAATAATTTTGTTTTTACAGTTTTGACTCGGGAGAAACGGCAAATTAATTTTTCAGTCAAATTTGTTGATTCTCTTGTCAGTGGGTTGCCAAGAAAGGTATTGGAATTCTAACGTCGGTGACCGGTATAAGTATGAAGTCGTTTTCTCTTAAATAAACGCGAAAAGGAAACGTAACCTCCTCCTCGCTCTTCCCTTCTTCAAACGCTCCTCCTTCAACACAACTTCACTTCTTTTATCGCTTTATTTCTTCTGTTCGCTTCTTCCTCCTTCGACTCTCATTCTAAGTCTCTACTTCTGCGGCCACCGTTCACTTCCCATAAGGCGGAAAAACGATTTCGACTTCGCGCGAATCGTATTTGTTGCATAATGTCGAGAGGCGCGCATATTTTCACGTTGACCAGTCCGAACCTTTGCAGACGGAAATGCAGAGTTGGAGACGAATAAAAAGTTAATCTCAGCTTAAAGCTTTCATCGATTGATTGAATTGACATTTTTTTCGACAGCTCGCAAAAAGTAAAGCAATAATAAACGATACTAGTATTACTTTTTATTTTGAATGAAAATATTCGCAGACTTGTTTAAATTTGAATGAGTCAAACGGAAATAATGCAGGATTGGCAGAGGAAACGGTCTTTACGATATTTGGGTTATAGGAATTAAAATTTATTTATCGCGTTTCCATCGTGAAAAGACTGATATTTATTGTTTCTGCGTAACCGCCAAGGCAAGGTTGTCTCAAATAACAAGAGTCGACTGTTGACACACGTCGCCGTCTTTTTTCTTCTTTTTTTTGTTTTTGTTAATTCCCATTTTTGTTTTCTTAGTTTTTTGTTTGTCTGTATTTACTTTGCAACGTATTTATTTTTGTCTCGGTATTCGCAGTCTAACGGAACAATTTGTTGAGGAAATCTTCTGCGATGATTAGGATGTTGGTTTTAGGTGGCCTTTGGGAGAGAAGCGGTGCAAATAACAATTTCTCGGAAAATAAATAAATAAATGGTTGTCCGCATCTCTGTCCCATAGTTTCGTTTGGTAATCAATATAACGATCATCATCTAATTACATTTAATGTAATTGCACTTTTTTGATGAATTAGCACAAAGTTTTCTTTTGAAAAATATAACAAAATCGAACACGTATCTTTGCGTTAAAACATGTAACCGTGCCAAATCAACCCTTTTCTACCCTCCAAGTACCATGATCTTTGCACAACGTTTTAATTTCGCTGCAGAATTCTGTGTGTTGTGCATCAACTGACACGTTACTCAGACCATCGTCTCCAGTATTATTATTTTTTAAATTCTAATCTACTCATATGGAGGTTACGTAAAATGTGTTGACATTTTACTAACGGTTTTCTTGATACAGTTCGTGCCGCGTGTCTTCAAGCCACGTTCTCCCAGGATAATGAAACATATGTCATGTCTAAGTCCGAATCGCAATATTTCGAAATTTCAAAAAAAATATAAATTGAGTGCAATAAAACCCAGTTCAGGTATACTGTCGGTTATATTGTATTTTGACTGAAAATAAGGGATTTGCTTTTGATTGCTTCAAGGGTTGTAATGTAGGTAATTTCACTTTAGGTATCCTTGGATATTGATAGTGGAAATATTCAATTTCATGATAAGTCAATGTCACTGCTTGAATTACTTGAATCTGTCTCTGTATGTCAAGTTAAACGTTAAAGTTGCATTTATTACAAAATAATTATAATATTCAATTTTATTTTGAAGCTAAAGAAATTTGAAAACAAAATCAAATTAAGTTATTTTGTGTATCTTTTACTGCTATTTATATAATTATTATGTTTAAACTTGTAAACTTTTAATAATTACTAACACGATTAATTAACTTTAGAATAAGTTTTATGCTGCTTTTGTTTTTGTGAGGGGAAACTTGGATTTTGCGATCCACGTGGGATTGATTCCTCTTCTTGTGCTTCTTTCTCGGTGCTGCTAGCTCGAAACGTCGTCCAGGTATATATTTATTTTATTTGACGTGAGCTATGCCAGAGATTGATTTAATAAATGAAAATCGTGCGGCAATTTGTTGTTGCTCCTGTATTCGTATGTGTACAGTGTGTGTGTATGTTTTTATCGGCTGCAAATGATTTTTCGGAATTGATTATGAGAATCTGCTTGCAGGGAAAGGAAACTTGCAGATGTTTGCCGGCCAGTGGTGGCAACTTTGATCAAGCAGAAGAGCATAGCCCGAGAGTATTTATACCACCGCATCGTACTTGCAGTATTGAAGACAAGAAGTGCGCCCCTGAAGAGATATGAACATGAATCTTGCGTGCAATAAACACGTTGGTGGCGTAATTTACGCGACGAATGACCCGGTGATCTTCGCCGATAAACGCGTCGTCGAACACCTCCTCGAGGAGGAGCGTCTCTATGTCCCACCATGCAACTACTTTGAATCCGTGCAGACAGACATCGAACCTTACATGAGGAAAGTGGTCACAACCTGGATGCTCGAGGTAAGCAGACTAGCAAAAAAATAAAATAAAAATAAATGGTGCAAACAGCGTGCTCTCTCCGAGAAGTCAACAGTTTCTCGGAACACGAAAACAAAACTAGAACAAACAAAGAGAGGCCCAAAGGCATAAACTTATTATTTATAAAATTTAAAGAAATCTCCAACTCTTCCCCAAAAAATTACGCAACTTCTTATCAGCATGGACATTTAAAAAAAGCATAACGAAACGTCACTCTTTGATCCCGAAACTTTGTTTACCATCCGCAACTGTTTATCACCGATGACATAATTATTATTATTAATCAAATAATTTAAATGCTCGAAACCATTGATGATGATAATTTTCTGGAAAGTATTCCTCCTTCTCCTCCTACTTGCGCAAGGTCTGTTTACAAAACGCGTCCATAAATAATTGAATAATCTACGTGCGCCTTCTTCTCTCCTCTCTGATGCATCGTGCGGATGGATGGTGGACGTGCATTTAAAATAACCTAAAAACACGAATGTGCGGGCATTTAAATATGTGCGTAAACAGTTGTGTGGCGCTTGTTTAATGCGAGCGTTCGTCGAGCGCGTTTCCCTCATTATCTAACGAGGAAATTCTTGACGCTTTGTTTTTTGACAGGTCGCCGTCGCTGATTAGCGCGTTTCCTCGCTGACCCTCTTGAATAACTCCGTTGCGCCTTCAATGTTTAAATGCACATGCATCTGACAACATTCGTTGCAGCTCTTCTACCGAACTCGCTCATTCAATTCGAACAAATGTCAAATTAGAAAAATTCAAATTCAAACTTATATCATTTAAAATTTGAACAAAAAAAATATGCATGACAAATATCATTTGCATAAATGGAATTCACGCTAATTAAAATCAATTTTGCTGTCCTGCACTAATCGATATATCAACGTAATTGACGTTTAACTTCTGTTCAATTAATTTAACATAAAGCTTTCGAATAGAATTTGTTCTTGTTTACTGCCCCTCAAGTTTGCGTCAATTCATTTTAATTTATCTCCCCTAACAATAATATAATATTGAATGGAATTACAGTTTTATTCGAATTAGATTTTTTTAAATAAAAATCTATTCCTATTGGAATTCAAATATTACTAAGAATTATGTTGAAATAAAAAAAACTAATATTTAAATGCTTAGTATTTCAATTAAAAATATGTGTTTGCTTGAATAGGAAGGACTTCGTTGGAATTTTGTAATGTATTTTTTTTTGTTGCTTTCTTTGGGATCTTGTATAATTCACTTCGTGCTAATTAGTTTTAGAGTAATTGATTTTATTACATTTCTTTGTAATTCTTGATATTTCAATGATTAATAATAAGTTGATGCACGATGTCAGATGCGCGAAATATTTATATTTTATCAATTTGAGATCGGATCATGGGAAATGATCGGTTCGTTTCTGCTCGCTTCCATCTCGCTTCTTCGTTCTTTATTGAGTCAAGGTTTTTAAATGGCCGCAGGAATACGCCGGTGCTTTTTTTCTTCTTCTTCTTCTTCTTCTTCTTCTTCTTCTTCTATATACATTTGTCTGTTGTGTCGTTATTCTCTCGTCTCTTCTTCAATTATTTTTCTTGTTAAATGGAATGGAAATGAGCGGAGAGAGAGTTGTTGTTGCTGGTGGCGGAGAGGAGAGAAATGTGAACACATTCGGTAATAATTATGTGAGCTGATTATGCAGAGCGCGGCTTTAGTTGAATGGATGGATCTTCGGATTTCGGGATCCTTTGGTGTGGGTATGTGTGTGACTCGAACTAATCCTCTTCGTCCGTTCGATTTCTCGTTAATTAATTGAAGAATTATGATATTTGTGCGGTGGTCAATTAAGTGTTTTCCACATTCCGTTTGGTTCTCCGCGGTTTTGTTTCCGAGCCACGGTGACAACGGCGGTGAGGGCAGGCTTCTCTCTAGAAATTCTTTGGCAGTAGTCGCCTCTTCCTCCTTCTCGACAGTCGCCAGCATCTCTTAGTCTTCCTCCTTCTTCGTCTTCGGATCGCAGCCCAAGAGGCATCCTCTTCTTGTTGTTTGTCTTGCTGTGATGATGGAAACGGGACGGAGAGGAGACCAGAGATCCGGTTTAACTAGATGAGAGAGCCCGAGCCGATGAGGATGAGACGCGCCTAAACTCCTAAAAACTAGGCCCTATCTCCCGAATGCTACCCGAACCTTTTTCCTTCTTCATCATCGTCACATCTCTCCGATCACCACCGCTTTTTTCGCTCGTCCGAATTCGATTCCCACCTACAGCGACGGCGGTCGGTGTCATTGGCTGCGGTGGCGGTGAGAGCGCTCCGAGAAGAAAGAGAGGCCTCCCGAGAAATTTATGAATGAAAACGGCACCCAGCGAGAGGAGAGCGATACATACATAAATGATAATAAATACATCTATCGCGTGAATGAGGAGGAATCTAACTAACTACATACATATATACTGTCTATTTATAAATAACTTTTTGAATGGGACGAGATGAGCGAACGGCTTTGACGAGGTCCATTCTCTCCATGAATCTTCTCATCCGCAACCTCCTCACCAACCACCATCGTCCTTCTCCTTTGCTTTGCTTCTCACCAATTCATACATAGTCGGCGCTTTAAAACTGGAACTGTCAAAAACAAAGAAACAAAAGCGTCAAACATCATTTACAAGTCAAATCGCTCGTTTACCACAGAACCATCATCATCAAATCTACTTCTTTTTTGTTCAATTCTAAATCAGGAATATATAATATATTAATTTAAGTGACACAAAGAAACAAATGTCAAATGTCATAATTGATAGTCAATAATATTCAATAGTTAAAATAGATAATAAATATATAATTAATTGAAAAAAGGAAAGAAGTTTATGTACAGTGAGATGATTTTATTAAGAAAGTTTGGTCCATACAAGTTCAACCCATCACGGATACAACTCCTACATGTTTCACGGTGGCCCCCAGGACTTTTTTCGTGCTGAGCTTTCTCGAGCGCTTCAACGGAGAGAAGTTTAACACGATTGTAAATCAGAAATATTTATGGACATTGCATACTTTAATGGAATATACACTTTAATTTGACAAGGAATGAACAATAATGGATCATTTTTGAAACAAGGTTTCATTCAATTGTATATATTTTTTAGTTTTTGGTTTTTAAATATTTATTAAAAAGAAAATTACACAATTATAATGCTAAAATTAATTCATTTTTTTTATTGCCTCTACAATAGAGGTGTTGAGAGGTCAGCTATTTACTGTTTCTTGGCTGTTTGGGTATAGTATTGTTTTACTCCTAGTTTAAACTGTTCTGCTCTTGTTTCTGTCTTCAGTTCGTCCAGTAGGCTATTGTATGTTTGTATCCCCTTTGTTGTCAAGTTGTTGTTTAGGGCCTCAGTCCTACTTTTGCTCGTTCTATATTTTTTTTATTTCTTAAATTATAATCGCAAATGATTATAATTTATTTTTTGGTTTGGTGTTAGCCTGGTGTTTTTTTTATAGTGATTTTTGAAGAATGCTTTTGTTCATATAATTCAATCCATATAAGTACGAAGCTTTATGAATACTCCTACATGTTACATGGTGGGCCCAAGAGTTTTTTTGTTGTGTTTTAGTGCACTGTAGAAAGTATTTATCTATTTGCTAGTTAGAAATTTTTAATGCTTTTGTTACTAAATTGGTTATCAAATCTATGTAATAGTTTGGCAACAATTGCGTTGTATAACTAAAACAGTTGTCAAAAGTTACGTTTGCTCCAGTGATTGGTAATGTGTGTGATTATGTGTGTGATTATCGTTGCGTGATACTGATTGTTGTTTTGTTGAAGGTGTGCGAGAAACAAATGTGCGAGGATCAGGTGTTGCCGCTGGCGGTGAACTTCATGGACAGATTTCTGAGCGTCTGCAACATCAAGAGGCAACAATTGCAACTCCTGGGAGCGACCTGTCTGCTAATCGCGTCGAAGATCCGAAGCGCGACGACGCTCTCCATCGAACTGCTGTGCGCCTATACCGACTACAGCGTCTCCCATGATCACATATCGGTAAGTCATCATCGTCTTAAAAAAAAAATGGTGATGACGCTGATCATCAACATCATTAACTCTCACTTCACCATTCACAACAACCACTTTCAATCGTTCCGACCGACAGACCAACCAAAAGCTGCCGCTGCGGCCGCCGTAACCATCTCGGATTCGTTCGGCGGCCGCATTTTTCGCCACCCGCGTTCACAAATTAAACGCCGGCGACCCGCGACGATCACACAATTCGATCGGCCCTTTTCTCTCTCATTCTACATTCGTCTTACCTAAATTATTACAACATGATAGTAATGACGAAGATAATAATGGGAAGAGGATTCAAGGTGGTTGGTCATTGATTCGTTTCTTTCCTTTTACGTAAAGGAAAAGTGGGACTTCTTTCGGAAAAGGCCAATCAACGATTGGGGATCTCCCTTCGCCCCGACAATGCGATTGTCTCCGATAAACAAAAGGCGCAACTACCGTAGGAAACTCGCCGCTCCACATCGTAACTAGCTTGGACACGTCGACGCTCTCACCCCGGGGATGCAATGTTAAATCACTCACATCCTTTTTAATTCCTGATTACGTTACGCATTTACAAGGAACGAAACAAAAAGTAGAAGCAAAAAGAAAAACTTTTATACACAGTTCAACTTAATCTTACTAGTCACTCATTCGGCAAGTAACGTAAAAATACTCTTACTTTCGATTTATGCGTGACCGGGAGCAACTGCCAGGTTATGCTGCGTCTTGATCTCTCATTAAATATCTTCATCTGCGTTCGAATATATTTGTTATGACTGACTGAAGCAGGCTAGACAAAATACAAAGTAGTAAAGTTTTTCTTCTCTCAGGTTTTGTCTACCAGTTGTTTTAAATGCCGATCGTCCGGGAATTGTTTTATGCCTGTGCGATTTCCGCGCGTCAAGATCTGTATCAACCGAAACAAATACAGGGCGAAAAATTCCTTCCATCGGTTTTCATTTCATTTTCTCCTCCGCAATCCGTTATTTTTGTTGCTGTAGCTGTTGTTCTGGTCGTTCTTGTTGTTTGTTATTATGTTATGAACGGACCCGGTGTTCCTAACGATTTACGACGTATTGTTTGATGCATTCATTCTCCACTTAATCTCGACGAGAGAGAAAAAAAGAAATATTATTGCCTCGCTCGGAACGAAAACGTTGCCGTTTTGCCAAACGTTTCCGATATCGCCCCCTTTAATGTTTTCTCCTTTTGCCAACGAGGAAGCAAATTCCAACGCAATTTACAATTCGCGCTTTCCTCAAGATTAGACTTGCGCCGCTACTGCGACTCAAATTCCGAATTCTTGCGAAGATTTCGGCATCAAATAAACAACCAATTAACTTTTCCCACACGAGATTTCGGCTTTCCTTTTTCCTCGCAGACCGCCGACGCCGTTTGCAGACATTTTTTTTTGTTCTGTTTGCCTTTTTGTGAACTCTATGATGTTTTCGTCAATCATCAATTGGACTTTTATCCGCCGCTCATGTTTTTCATACATATTTTAACACGACTAAAAAAACATTCAGACTCAAAATAAATGTATGTAAAAATAAACATTATCTTTTGAAGACTATTCGATTTCGATTTCGGAAAAGGTTAAGCTTTCATCGTTGTCTGGGAATCTTTTGAAAAGTTGCGGGTTCGTGATAATTGACTTCAAATAAATAGCAAAAATGGTATAGTTCCCACAGCGGGTCATCGGGCCTAATGTTTCTTGCGGTATTTATTTTGGTGAGCGCATCGCATTGTCTCCGTAAAATATATGTCACAGAAAACCGCAAAATTGTTTGGCCCTGCAATAATGGGCTGCGGTTTATTTTTTTTGTCCTATTTTTATATAATATTTAATAGTTTCCCTTTGTTGTGTGATGTTGCAGAGTTGGGAGCTGAAGGTTTTGTCAAAGCTCCAATGGAAACTGTGTGCCGTGACGGGCTTCGACTACGTGGATCACATTATTGGTCGCTTTCCATGGGGAAACGACAGTCAATTATTGAGGCGACATTCTCACACTCTCGTCTCCATCTGCTATACCGGTAAGTTGCAAAAGAAATAATAAGTTGTGATTCGAGCTGCGGCGAGTATTTCCTTTCGGTCAGGTGGGCTCTGTGAAATGACAAAACACGATCGGGCTTTCTGGTGTGTTTGTTGAAGAGTGAGAGGGGTAGGGTGGGGGTTGATGCAGGAAATGTGGGACGTGTGAAAGAATGCAAGAAGCACCGGAGGATGGATGGAACCTGGATGGTGATGGTGGAGGAATTGAGGTGGGTGGTTCCGTTTGATATCGGGCCGGTGGTGTGTGCAGGTATATACAGCAGAGATTAATGTTTTTCTTTTTCGTTTTTGCTTTTGCAGAACCTAAGTTGATCCAGACCGCCCCATCGCTGATCGCCGCCGCCTGCATCTGCTCAGCATTCAGGGGGTTGAAGTTGCCAGCGCACCGGGAGGCGACGCGCGACGTCTGCCTGATGTCACGCGTCGATCCCGTCATGCTGGAAACGCTCGTTCTCTTCGTCGATCAGATCGTTGAGAAGGCCGCCGCCGACGAACGTCAGCAGGCGGCGGAATCAAAGCATCTGGACGGCGGTGCCGCCGAGTTCGAGAGCCCCACGTACGGCCAACCGGAAGCGCCGACGGAATTCGAAAGCGTCTACTACTGAGCAGCGGCAAAAACAACAACAAACTGAGCGCGTTTTGTTTAAAACATTGTTTGTTGCCGGGAGACGCGCCTCGACTACTACTATTATTATTATTATTATTTAAATTTGTAGTTTTGTTTTCTTCATACCAAATATTTTATTGTAGTGCTGCATATGTTTTATATGTATGAAATGTCAAACCGGCGCTCTTCGTGCGGTGCTGGTTGGATTCTGGAGTGTTTTCCTTGCGCGCGTATTTCATATTGAAATTTTTTGTTGTCGGTTCTTGTAATAATCGTCGTGTGTTGGTTGTTCGATCGTAGAATTTGTTCTCTCGTCCGCGTCGTTGATCTCAGTGTGCGTCCAGGAATTTCCAGGAAAAAAAGGAAAAAGAAAAGGTGGAGGAGAGAAGAACGAGAGGCGAAACCGGACTTGCATTACTTACATCTAGTTAGTGTCTGCATGTGCGTCTACAAGGACTACTCAGCAAAGCTAGTTTAATTAGGTAATATTTATTATTGATCTCACGCAATTTTTGTTTATATATTCTACTATTCAATTATTCGAGCGAAATATATAAACAAAAAAATAGTCACCTGAATGTTTGTTAAGTAACAGGTAACTGTTGAGAAAAAAAAAACTGCCAGATAGTTGATAATGAGAAAAAAAAGAAGTTAAAACCATGTGCCTTTTTGCACGGGTAATTAATGTTTAGTATTTATTATTATTATTATTACTTATAAATTTACTATGATTATATAAAAATGTACGTTTAAGTTTCCTTAATTTTTGATAATAATATGATGACTACACAATTACTTTACATTTATTATTTTTCTCTGGCAAAGTGTATGTATACCGTATTAATGTCGTTTTTGTTTGTTTGTTTTTTTTATTATTTTTTTTATTATTACTATTATATTATTTTTATGTAATAATTTTCCTTTTCGTTTGTTCGTTGTGCGAATATGTAAAAATGTGTTTTTTTTAATATATATAACTTTTGTGTTGTTTGCGTAAAACTAGTTCTCCTTTGTTTAATTGAATCGAGTGTACATATATTGAATAGAATTTTAGTACGTTTAGGGAAGTTTATTTTTTTTATTTCGTTTTCACTTGCGACCAATATTATGTAATAAATGGAAATTTTTTTAAAAGAAGTCAATTAAACTTTTTTATTACAATTTCCTCTTCTATTTCCTGAAACTCTGATTTCCTCTCGCGATTTGATAATGGCCGTGCGGATTTTATTGGTTGCAGCGAATCCGTGCGTGATTACCAGTTTTACGATAAATTGTGAAATGAAACTCGTAACATTTTATCAATTCACTGAATTTTTATTTTTTTATTCAATGAAAGATTTTGATTTATTTTATGTTCTTCCTGTCCATTATTCTTCTTAGTTCGATGTTCCTAGTAGCTGGAATATATGGTTGCATCATATTATTAACAGTATTTAACATTGAGCTGACCGTTCTGAATTTGTTCATATAACAATAAATTGACGTTATCTCTGCGATGAGTATAATCGAAACAGTAAGTATTATGGCGTAGTTCATGGTATGGCTAATACCTACTTTTCCTTGCAATTGTAAATTTTCTTTGACTTTGTTAGTTTTACTTTCTAATTCATGCAATTTAATGCTCGTATCGCCTAATTATTTTAAATTTAAAGATGTTCGTTTTTATGTTTCAGTTTTATTTATTACTTTTATGTGCTCGTTTATCCTTGGTATTATTTCCGATGATAAATTTAATCTTGGAGTAAAATCCGTTTTAATAAAACTCGATGTCGCTTTCAACATCGCAGTTCTGGAATATCCATGGCAATTTTTCTTAATGATAATAGTCTATTACCTGCAATTTGTATAGTGGTGTGACTATTGTCACTGCATGAAATAGTTAAAAGTTCTGGATTTTTTGCAACAAACAACCATGCATTTTCATTCTGTAGTTGCATCCAAATATTATGATCCATATCTTTTACGCGTACATCACAATTTCTAGAATCAGTTTCTGCACGAGTAAACAATTCCATTTCACAATGGTTTTCATCAGCCATTAATATAGGTTGTGTAAGGGGACATAAAAATTTCCCTGATAAAATTTTAATACAACTGTGAAATAACGATTCCCGAATTGGTAAATAGTTTTGTTTATTCTTATTTATCGCTATGTATTCAGATGATGGTTGCAGAAAAGTGAATGTGTTATTCATTGCTTTACTTGGCAATGTGTATAATTTGAAAAATGAAAATTCCATTTGTGCAATTAATGGTATTTTTATAACATAGAGTAATTTTAAGTCTTGGAAGTATACATCTAATTTAAGTGTTTTCTATAATAGATGTGCATTTGCATCATTAATTTCCACTGGGAAAGATTGACCATCTGGCAATTTTCCTTGTAACTTTTTCAGTTCCGAAACAAGTTTAAGTGGAGTAATTATAGATGGATGAATTAATCCTTTCTGTGAGTTCAAAATTGCATTTATTATGCTAGATAAATCAAAATGATATTCGTTCAGTAAGGAGTTTAATAGATTAATATGATTATCCATCCTAGTTTGTATCATTAAAAGATCTATATTTCCTGAATTTACATTTTCTAATCTTCTTATATCTCTGGTACTGTTCAATAGCAACAATTCATTGTATTCTAGTCTAGAAGTGGTTTCGTTAAAAGTATGTATTGATGCTTCTAAAATACTAGATTGATCTTTAATTAAATTTGTTATGCCATCCTCATTTTTTTCAAACTGCATGATTTTACTTGTATAAAATTTTTTAAAAGCATAAAAAGGGAGCCATTTATCCCAATCAGATCGTTCAGAATTGATAAAATGTCTCAGGTATTCCACTAAACCTAAATGAAAACGTTCGAGACTACCGTTCGATTGTGGGTGGAATGCTGTGCTGTGAATTTTCTTTATCTTTAGTAATTTACAAACATTTTTGAAAATATCACTCATAAAATTTGCACCTTGATCCGTAACAATTTCTGTCGGAATTCCGTGTTTACAGATAACATTCTCTACAAGAGTTTTCGAGATTGTATCTACCTCTTGATTTGGTATCGGTGATGCCACAACAAATTTCGATATATCATCTATAAAGGTTAAAATATATTTATTCTTATCATCAGTTATATTTAATGGTCCTACTATATTTAGGAAACATTTTTCAAAAGGGTTCTTCGCGGTGGAAGTAATTTCTAGCTGCATTTTTGTTTTTCTGACATTCATTTTGTTTTTCTGACAACTAATACATTTCTGAATGTATTCTTGTATCGTTCGTTTCATATTTTTCCAAGAAACATATTTTTTCATTTTTTTATAAGTTCAGTGTAACCCTTGATGTCCACCTATCATGAAATTCTCTAATTAATTTATTTTTTTCTTCCTGATTTAAATTATATTTTTTATCAGAATTTCATCAAAAATTTTGTATTTGGTTTTTCAAAATTTGATACTGTAAAATAGGGGGTGTTTTTAATTTTTCTTTTAAAGTTTGAAATGCCTTATCAGCTAAATCTGTCCAAATAAATGTCGAATCTTTTCTTAATACTTTTGTTAATGGAACAGCTACTTTAGAGAAGTCCTCTATAAATTTTCTATAATAACCTGCTAAACCTAAAAAAGATTTAATGTTTTTTACGGTTTTTGTAGTTGGAAAGTTGTTTACATCATTAATTTTTTGTGGAACCAGTTTAATTCCTTCGTTCGAGATAATATGTCCTAAATATACTACTTCTTTCCTAAGTATTTCACATTTTTCTGGTTTTAATTTTAAATTCGCATTTCTGATCCTATCAAAAACTTCTACCAATCTATTATTGTGTTATTCGAAACTTCTTCCATAAATGACTATATCGTCTAAATAAACAAAGCATTTTAATCCTTGAAGGCCCATTAAAACGAAATTAATGAGTCTTTGGAAAGTTGCAGGTGCAGTTTTCATACCCATAACCATGCGGTTATACTCATAATGCTGCGTTCCCGTGCTAAAAGCTGTTAATTTCTTTGAATCTTCTTCGATGGGGATTTGATAAAAACCTTGGCTTAAGTCCAATTTTGAAAAATATTTTGAATTACCAAGTTGGTCCAAAATATCTGTGATATTAGGCAGCGGAAATGCGTCACCAACGGTTACTTCATTGATCTTTCTAAAATCTACGACAACTCTCCATTTCTTTCTCCATCATTATCATATTTGGGAACAACTAATAAGGGAGAATTCCATTCGCTATCGGAATTCCTAATGATTCCTTCTCTCAACATTCTACGTGATTCCTCTTTAATCACATCTTTATGAATCTGATGTAATCTATACTGTTTTTTATGAATCGGAGGAGTGTCCTTCAAAATAATTTTATGCTTTACCGCGTAGTAGAAGATAAACTTTCATCCTCCAAGTGAAAGATATCGCTATATGAAGAACAAATAATTTCCAAAAAATCTGTTTCAAATGTATTTAAATGATCCTTTTTAATCAGATCCAAAATTTTATCGATTCGCTCACCAATAGCAGTAATACTTTCATTATAATTATCTAAAAAGTTACAATATTTGTCTAATTTAATAGACGGCCGTTTAATAGTTTTTTCTTCCTCTGATACATTAATGATACTAACAATGTTTCTATTATTTTTTACGTTAGTGAGGCTAGAGCCTACAAATAAATCGGGTTCCAATTTTAATTTATCGGAAACACCTACAAAATTATTCGGGTAGTTACTTATAGCATTTATAAGTTCACTTCTAGCCGGTACAACAATATCATTTTTGTTGTAAAATTTCAAATTTACTCCATTTATTTCTATTTCTTCTTTCTTACGATTATATTATCAATAAAAGAAAATAAAAATATATATCAATATATACACACATATATGTCGGAGCGTCAGGATTAGATTCCGATTTAGGCGTGTGGAGAAGTCATTGTTACAAATTTAGGACTAGAGATCCAAGCCCAGCGACCCTTCTGGCAACTCTCCGATCATTCTTCTCTCAATGTCTCTATCTGAATGTCTCTATGCCGGTCCTTCTGCTGCCTTGTTTCCCTCACACCCATTCCAGAGGAATCCCCTACCTTCTAGAAGATTCCCGAATGTGTGCGTGTCCTCGACACGTGTACTTAATAAACAAATAATGAAGACAATAGTGTTCTTTCTATCCTCATCCTATTGTCTTGAGCTGCGACCCAATCGGGTCGCAATTATTATAAAAGAACAGCAAATAAGCAAATATCTGGTGTTTGGACAGATCTAAATATTCACGTGATCCTGATGGAATATCAACGTGACCCAGCGCGAAGACAATGATGTTTGACAACGATGTTATTGTCTCGCGCTGAGGTCCGCAAATAATTTGAAAGTAATTATAATATTTGGTTTCAATAGTATTGTCTCTTTGTGTACCAACACATAAGATGTTTGATCAGGTGTGTACGCGTGCTCCGACATATATATACACTACATGTTAATATATTTAAAGCAATGGTTCATTATTTATAATTTGAATGTAGTTCACATTTTTATAGTTTCTAATTTTATATTTACATTTAATAATAATAATAGTCTCATACTTCACCAAACATTACATGCAAAAATACATTTTCGTCATAAAATTCTGTTTAAATTTTCAACTATCTACAAATTAAATTATTATTACGTTCAATTCTACATTTATTTTAGTTTCATAATTATTTTTGCTAAAATCCTATTTCCTTTTATTGTAATTATATCTTATTCGCTAATAAAAACCATGTCACGTAACGTTAAACCCTGATCTATTCCACACTTTCTGGACCTATAAATAATAGATGAAGAGTGAATGCTACATACCATATTCCGTCTTGGCTAGCACGTCAGTTGACTCGGAAAATACGCAAACCACAGATGCAACACCTGAAAATGAAATTCAAAAAACAATAACGCTAAAATCTCCTCCGTTCTTTATACCGGATATAGATGATATTAATAAAATGATCAGATATTTCAACTCCATAGGTCAGAACGGTTATACCATGAAAAATTCTTGATGCGCGCCTCGAAACACCACCCACATTTGGGAATATAATGAAATATCAGAAAAATCAAACAAGTCAAGTTCAATCGCTATCCTATTATAATACATTAAGGGTGCATAGGATAGTATTTTTATACAAATGTAAACACATATATAAATAATATTTAAAAAATATATAAATTTATTACATTTTAAAAACCTTGATGATGTTAGATACTTTGCATTTGCAGACAGGGCAACGTTTGGTGGATTTCCACGGCTTCATGGAGCATTTGTAGCAACTGCACATATGGCCAATACCACCGTGAAGGAATATGCTATTATGAGGCATGGCATTGCACATTAGACACAAATCTGATACAATTTTGGTCTCATCAGAGTTGCTTTTAATACTATGCGACGAGGATACCATGTGGTTGACAGAACGGATCTTCTCTTCATTTGTTGAACTGGTATTTACCATCACAAAATTGTATGAAATTCTGCGCTTAAGGTTATTATCTGGTTGTGGTGGGAACATCATCTTTCGTATCTGCAATTAAACTGTCATGAATTATATTTATTGTAATTGTTACTTGGAATAAAATAATGTTGGGATAGCATTAATTATATCATTACAATTTATTTGGTATATAGTGAGGAAATTGGTGTACTTGAACTAGTTTTGCAAAAGTAATATACAATTTAATGTATCCACCTGGAAACATTTTTGGCAATATTATAATATATAATATTGTAACGATTATTGGCTGGCGCTCTCGGGAAGATTCGGGACTGTCCGGAGAACATATTACATATTACATATTACATATTACATATTACATATTACATATTACATATTACATATTACATATTACATATTACATATTACATATTACATATTACATATTACATATTACATATTACATATTACATATTACATATTACATATTACATATTACATATTACATATTACATATTACATATTACATATTACATATTACATATTACATATTACATATTACATATTACATATTACATATTACATATTACATATTACATATTACATATTACATATTACATATTACATATTACATATTACATATTACATATTACATATTACATATTACATATTACATATTACATATTACATATTACATATTACATATTACATATTACATATTACATATTACATATTACATATTACATATTACATATTACATATTACATATTACATATTACATATTACATATTACATATTACATATTACATATTACATATTACATATTACATATTACATATTACATATTACATATTACATATTACATATTACATATTACATATTACATATTACATATTACATATTACATATTACATATTACATATTACATATTACATATTACATATTACATATTACATATTACATATTACATATTACATATTACATATTACATATTACATATTACATATTACATATTACATATTACATATTACATATTACATATTACATATTACATATTACATATTACATATTACATATTACATATTACATATTACATATTACATATTACATATTACATATTACATATTACATATTACATATTACATATTACATATTACATATTACATATTACATATTACATATTACATATTACATATTACATATTACATATTACATATTACATATTACATATTACATATTACATATTACATATTACATATTACATATTACATATTACATATTACATATTACATATTACATATTACATATTACATATTACATATTACATATTACATATTACATATTACATATTACATATTACATATTACATATTACATATTACATATTACATATTACATATTACATATTACATATTACATATTACATATTACATATTACATATTACATATTACATATTACATATTACATATTACATATTACATATTACATATTACATATTACATATTACATATTACATATTACATATTACATATTACATATTACATATTACATATTACATATTACATATTACATATTACATATTACATATTACATATTACATATTACATATTACATATTACATATTACATATTACATATTACATATTACATATTACATATTACATATTACATATTACATATTACATATTACATATTACATATTATATATTACAAAAAAATGTTGTGATGGTTGCAATAGCATAGTAAAGAATAGCAGCAGATACACAGAGAAAGAGAATAGTGATCGCAACGCTTCAATTAGGAATGACTATTAGCCATACATACACAACAGCCAAACCAACAAATTACAAAAATAATTTGTAAAAAAAATAAATATATATCATCAAAAATGGTAAAAACTTCCATTGGGAAAGTTTATCTATAAATAAAATGTCAACCGCCACCAGATTTACTTAATGTTCAACTCGAATAGATTGTAAATAAAAAATATAAGACAAAAAAAAATGTTTTATTTGTTTTACAAACCATAAAACTAAAAACTTTTATTTTAGACACAATTTTACTATGTTAATGAAGAATAAAAATAATTGTGAAACTCATGATGGGAAAAATATTCCAAGAAATTTTAAAATTAAAGATTACAAAAGTAAGAGACCATTAAAATATAAACAATAAAAAGAAAAACAATTTTCTAATTTTAGAACAAGACGCAATATTAGGAATGGATTTTATGAATAAATATAACGAATATTTGAACTTTAAAGATAATATATTTTTAATAAATAAACACAGAATAAAAATGAATTTTTAAATTAGGAATCAAGAGATAAAATGTATTAAAAATACTTTATCGCCAAAATGAACGCTTCTACTGCACTTAAAAATTGAGATTTTACTTTTGTTTTTTTTTCAGTGTGATATTACTGCTTTTTTTTATTGTGTTAGCAAAGAGTTATTGCTGATACGTCAACAATATTTTCATACTTAATACACAAGGAAAATAATGTGAATTTCAGGCAAAGAATCTACACAATTCATAATTTATTTGATATAATTATTATTTTATGTTATTAAACAAAGAAGAACGCCAGAAGCCACCGAGCAAGTGCAACCGTCTACAACTGCACCAAGTGAAACAATGTTAAGGTGCAAATTTTGAAAATATTTGTATGTGTTTTTCAAGTGAAAAGTGTTTTCTATGTTTTATTATTATTTTTACATACTATAAGAGTATATTATATACCATGTATACTTTATTGTATGTACGCAAATGTGTAAGGTAATCTGTTATTTTTATTCTACATTTTACTTATTATGTTTAGAGACTGAGTACTATTTGAATCAGGACACGACAATATAATATGTAATATATAATATGCAATATATAATATGTAATATATAATATGTAATATATAATATGGAATATATAATATGTGTCGGAGCACGCGTACCACACTTGATCAAACATCTTATGTGTTGGTACACAAAGAGACAATACACCAAATGTTATAATATACGCATTGGAGCGTGTAAACACCAGAATACATTCTTATTTTCTTATGTTCAGAATCCTTTCTTATTTTCATTTAAATTACTTTAAAATTATTTGCGGACCGCAGCGCGAGACAATACCATCGTTGTCAAACATCATTGTCTGCGCGCTGGGTCACGTTGTTCTTCACACGTTACGTATTTATTTAGATCTGGCCAAACACCAGATATTTACTTATTAGTTATTCTTTTATATTGATTAGAATCCTTTCTTATTTTCATTTTAATTACTTTAATGTTATTTGCGAACCACAGCGCGAAACAATACCATCGTTGTCAAACATCATTGTCTGCGCGCTGGGTCACGTAGTTCTTCACACATTACGTATTTATTTAGATCTGGCCAAACACCAGATATTTACTTATTAGTTATTCTTTTATATTGATTATATCGCAGCTCAAGACAATAGGATGAGGATAGAAAGAGCACTATTGTCTTCGTTATTTGCTGCACGTGTTAAGGACACGCACACGTTCGGGAATCTTCGAGAAAGTAGTCGATGACCCTGGAATGAGTATGAGGGAAACAAGTCAGCAGAAGGACCGGCAGAGTGGGATTCAAGGAAGAATAGTCAGAGGTGCCAGAAGAGTCGCTGAACTGGATCTCTAGTCCTAAATTGTTATTCCTTGTTTAAAATAAAGTTTGTGTTCCATTATTGAATAAAGATCTTTATTTGTGTAACAATGACTTCTCCACACGCCTCATATGGAACTAATCCTGACGCTCCGACATATGTTATATATAATATATACATTTCAAGGATTTTGTTTCAAAACAGTAACTTTTCCCCGCACTGATCAATCTTGGATCCATATTTTTGTTTGCCAGCTTTGAGGTATATAAGAAGTGACAGCGAGAGTTCGACAAAGGCATCTTCGTTAATGTTATCTTAAAGTATTTATACAAGAAATGTATGTTACTTATGATTTTGTAAAATGTTTATATACGGTACTTCCGACATTGTTTCTGTATTGCCCTTTTGAATAGGATGTCATATGAGTATTTGATGTGCATTACGCACATTTTAAAATCTTCGTTATTGAATATAAATGTTAGCAATAATGAAAGTGCATGCAGAACTAAATAAACTTGACTTTTGTTTTGTTATTATTCTTTAAAAAAATATTATTCATTAAAAAATTATGTGCGTTCGTAGGACATAAAGATTGAATTTGGTTAATCATACACTTGTTTCTGAAATTAATATCACTTGTCAGTACAATCTAAAATAATATATATAATTTTAACGTAAAAACTGTTGGTTATTTGGTTTATATTACTTTGGTGTTTTGTTACTACTCAAAGGCTACTCGAAGGCAACTACCAAGAATTAAATCATCAGGTGATCTGCTTTGGTAGATATTACGCACATATTGCATTGCCGATTAACCTGAAGATAATAAATAATTATACAGTTTACTTTTTATGATATTTTAAGTAGGTACTATGAACACATATTTATACATATGTGTTGTTATAACCAATAAAATTAACCCTTTTAGCAACCAAAAAATCATCATAAATTGAATCGCTTTCTTGCATTGCTTTTGCAAGTGTTCTGATATTGGCCTTTTTGAATTCGAAGTATATCCTTCATTAAAATAGTCTAGCTCTTGAAAAACCATCCACGGCACGTATATTATTGGTCTGCTATCATCTAAAACATATAAAATCATTATAGACATACTAATATTAAATGAATACAAACCACAAAAAGTTATTTTCAAAATATTGTTAATAATTTGTAAATTATCTAATAATGTTGCTATCAATAACAATATTTTTTATTTTTTTTTATTTAATTTATTTTATAAAGCCAACTATCTACAATAATAATAATAAAAAAAGATAATAAGCTCTAGTTTTGTCCCTTTAAATACAAGAAAAAAAAACAACAATTAAAATCTATATACATTGAAGATCAATCCAACGATCAAACTCCACAAATGTTGTGACATAGTTAAAACATAGTTAATTTAGACATCACCGTTATTGAAGCAATTAGGGAGATCTTGTGGTTTGAATCGCTTCAATCTTCGTTCAATATAAATATTGTTTTCTGATGGATTTTTTACATACGTAGACGCATGTTTAAAGGCTTGTATCTGTAAAGTATTAGAATTAACATGAAATAATAAATAATATTTTAAATTATTTATTTATACATTATCTGGAATATCTTGGTCTGATGTATGAAATTCCATTTCCATCTTCATCTCGTCGTCATCTATATCTTGCCCACTATTTGCATTGAAGACACATTAGGTAAGTCTGATTCTTTCAAAGACTATTTAGATGAAGATATAATCATAATCTCAGATATATCTGTTGTATTGCATAACTCTTTTTATTTCGAAGGCTCATCAGATGAGGATATAATCATAATATTGGATAGATAAGATTCGTCAGATGAAGATAAAGTAATTAAGTTTGATATGTCCGTTGTACATCCTTTATGATGTGGTGTTGAAGTAACCTTACTGGTTGGATATGAGCTTTTTGTTTTTTGTATGTACTGTTCTGTGGTTGTAATATTGTGATTCTTATTTATTTCTTTCTTATCGGGATTGTTCTGACAATGACTATACTGTCGTGTCCCGGGATTAAATAATCTCTGGACACCGTGGATTATCTCGTAATTACGTAGTTGTGGAGTCTTAGAGGGGTTTATGAATATTAAATACAATATTCTAAAATAACTTTATTGTTTAAAGTAGGGTTTTTATTAAGAAGTCAACTAGACAAGTGTTGATCTCAAGGTTTATCAACTAAGAGGTAATTCGTCTCTTAAAGTTAATAATTAGGTAGTACTAAGACTAACCTCTTCTGTTGGCCCTCCAACTAAGACTAAATTATGGGGGAAAGGAAGTGAGTTTTGACTACGTGGGTGTACAAAAGGTTTCTTTATCTGTGTAGACCCAAATGTTTACGACCTATGAAGTTTCAGTTTGTGTTGATAGTCACATTCTTGGAAGGATGTACAGTCTATTCAAAATAACGGATACGCAACGCTTGGGTTCCAATAATTAAGTAGAATTTGGTAGGCCCAATGAATAAACATATTAACTGTACAATAGTTAATAAAATGATCAGACATGACAATACATTAAATAATTTTCGCTATTATATTATATACTTTTCTGACTATCATCCTTGTTCGACGTTCTTTCCATATTTTATACTATTATCAATAATTTTGCATCCGTATAATGGGAACTGATGCTCACTAGAAATTATGACGATTTTGATGATGCCACAAAACTAAAAAATAAGATACAAAAATATACAATCATAAAAATATAACAATTTTCATGAAGATCATACGCTCGTATAAAAAACACACAAAAAAACTAATATTGTAATATTATTTAATCAATTTCAATAACATTAATGAGTGAATATCAACGGGACCATCTTATCTATGTATGGAATTTTCAAGCAACGGGATTTGTCTATGAAATTTTCCAAAAACGGAATCTGTTAAGAGGCCACGATTCCGTACATTGAGACCATGCACATCACCGCGTAACCTAATTTTCCGTAGAAGGTACGGAGGATTTCTCAGCGAGAGTATCTCGAGGTAAAACCGGGCCTCATGGAAAAGTCTTCTACTTTTCATGTTCAGAACACCCTCACTAACCAACTTGAACGAGACATGTTCCCGTCTATCCAAGCCATATACAAAACATGCACAGGAGTTCTGAATCCTCTGAATTCGACAAGCGTCAGCCTGCCTTAAGCAGGGTCCGTAAACCGCGTCCCCATAATTGAAGACAGGCAAAACAAGAGACTCACACAGAATATGTCTCACCTCCCTGCTCAGGACATCACGATTCATATACAGTAGCCGGAGACCCGCGAAGGCCCTCTATATCAACAGGGAAGTATTCTTTTTAAATCTCAAATAGGGGTCCAGAACAAAAACCCAGATTCCGTATCTCACTCGAGAACTCGACCGTCCCACCGTTCATTACAACGTTCATTCCCCCCAAAACAATGCGTCTTGACTTGGCAGGTCCAAAAATCATTGCAGCAGTTTTAGCATGATTTAGCTTTAAACAATGAGACTCACAGAACCTCTCAATCGCTCACAAATCTCCATTAATCTTCAACTCAGTCTCCCTCATGTACTTAGGATCAAAGGAGAAATAAATCTGAGTATCATCAGCATAAAAATGCGTTTTGCAATGAAGCACCACTTTAGGCATCTCAGAGACATAAACATTGTACAGCAAAGGGCCAAGAATTGAACCCTGAGGTACGCCAGATACAACATCCACAATGCCAGACATCGACTCTCCAGATCTAACCCTCTGAGTCCTGCCCCTCAAAAATGAAGACATCAGCGAACAAGCAGATCGACTAAGACCGACAAATCACATAGCCAACAGCAGCTCATGGTTTATGTCATCAAGACTGCGGACTCCTCTTCGCAACAGGGACAATTAGCGCCTGTTTCCAGGCATCAGGAAAAATAGATACCTCGATCGATGAGTTGTTGATATTGACTATGTAGTTTATCAGTGTGGATGAGACAAGCTTCAGTATTATTATACTCATATCATCCAGTCCAACCGCATTAGACTTTATAGAGCCTATCGACCTCAGAACATCCCTTTTATTAACAGACACGAAGTAAAATTCCGTCCCGCCGTCGATCGCCCTAAAAACTCTGTAGAAACCTAGTGTCAAAGCATGAGGGGAAGCTTTTGAGAAATAGGTCTCAAAATGCTAGTTGATATCGCTTGGACGGTCCAGGTGACCAGGAATCCCTTCAGCATTCGACCCACAGATATTAATATTTTTCACCTCTCTCCACATCGAAGCTCTGCTGTCGTTGTTTCCGCAGGTGTAAGCAAGATAAGCCCGCCGCTCCGTCGTGACGGCCCTAGTTGTCATATTTCTCATCTCTCTATAGAAGGTAACATCCATCACTAACGGATCCAGTCAACCTACACCTGGTTAAGGCCCTGTCCCTAATTCTCATCATCTTTCTGATGTTATATGTCAACCAAGGAGCACGCCTCCACATCGCCGTACAGTCCTAATCGGAGCAAGAATATCCATAACCTTCATGCTTCATGACGTTATCAACAAATCAACAAAAAAGCGCACCTTCAGGTTAACATCCTGCAAATCAAAGATTCTGAACCAGTCCACAGCATATAAATTACTGCGGAGATCATTCACATCAATTCCCACCAGATTCCTACATTTAAACACCCTCCTGTTAATTGTCAGCGACACATAAATAAACTTATGATCAGAAACATCGCTCGAGGTAACATAAACTAATCAATAGAACTCTTACTGGTACTTCTACTGGTACCCTTACTAGAACTGGAACTGGTGCTTAAATACTAAAAACATAACTTATATATAAAAATGAGATGAGTGGGCAACTCTGCATTTCACACCTGAACGGAATTCCTTTCTTATCAGCATCCGGTGAGATTGGTCCAGCGTGCGTCTTGCACCTTATTTTAAGTAAATTAATATGTGGCCCGATTATAATAGGCCGTCGTCGACATACACCCTCGCATCGGTCGGTTGGACACAACAGTAGTCCTATTTCCGAAGACCACGTACGACAGACACATACCGCAGAATTACCGTCCAATCAGCTTGCTTCCGTGCATCGCCAAGGTTGCGGAAAAGGTGATTCTCTCTAGAATCAAGGAACGCGAAATCCAAAGCCCCAGTATGATGGACGAGCAGTTTGGATTCCGAGAAAGTCACTCCACCACGGGACAGCTTCTTTGTATTGTTGAGTATATTACCCAAGGATTCAACTGGAGGATGCATACCGGCGAATTCCGACTGCATTGTTGTTCGAGGCTGTCCGCAAACACCTCCACCTTCTCCTCGTTGCAGTCCATTGACACCTTGGATCATCAGGGGAGTTTGTGTCCAACTGACTGATGAGTGGTATATGTCGGCGGGTGCAGTGACTTATTACAATCGGGGCATTTATTAATTTACTTAAGATAAGGTGCAAGACGCAAGCTGGACAAATTTCACCGGATACGGATAAAAAAGAGATATTCCATTCAAGTGGGAAATGTATATTTTGCGAATTGAATGCGAGGGACCCGCACAAAAACTCCCATTCATCTCATATTTCTTATATTGAATATGTGTTTTGGTATTTGAAATCAGTTTTAGTTTTTAGAACAGCTACAGCTTTAGCACATCAACCTATGCTTGTTAGCAACAGAAAGCTAGATTAAGAGTTTACACATCTAAGTGTAAAATATTTAATTATTTTAAACACCGACATTTTATCTAGTATTTAGTAAAACCCTACTAAAACTGCGCAATCCACGGCAAATAACAAAATATTCCACCGTATCAAATTCTATCTCCGAGACACGATATCGTGTATACATAAGCATTCCGAAAGTTTAAATTCAACATTTTTATAAAAAAAAACAAATCAATTTTATTTTATATGAAACAAAGATCGAAATAAGAGATACCCTAAAGTTGCAGAAGTAAGTCATCCACATCCTATACATCCAGCGACGAATCACACTTTTTCGAGTATTTACTTTTCGATACCTAACACATGATACGAATGCTTTCGTCATTAAGTTTCAAAGTTGGTATTGATATCATTACATGGCCTCAGAAGAAGATTTTTGTTCCGAAATCGGATGAATTCGGAACTATTCGGGACTTTTCAAATGTTTACATTTGCAAAAAGTTTTATGACAGTTTTCCGGTTCTTTGTTCTATTTTATTTCGACGTAGAAAAAAAACACAAGCAAGAAAGTGGTATTTTTACAATTATTATAATTACAATTATACATATTCACTCTAAAGCAGTGATTTTCAAACTTCATGTTCCTACGCCTCTTTTTCTTATTTTTCATATGTTACTTCTATGAAAATACTTATCACCGCTACACTAAGTGATTTGCAAAAAATGTGGTTACCAATTTTCTTTAGTAGATATATTTCACGCCCATTTTTCGAGCCTAGTACGCCTCCGCGGTTACGTAAGTTTGAATATTACTTGATTGATCAAATTTGTCGTTATTCAGGTATATTCATGCACTCGTATATAATTATTATACAAATAAATTGCCATACAAATAATACACTATCATTAACCGGTCATAAAAATGAACGTAGTGAACATTACATAAGTTGTGGTGGTCATGATATCACAATAAATTAATACCAAGAAGGAACAATAAGGGAAGAACGGATCAACAGGAAATCCACCTTCCACCAATATAGTTGATTTACATATTAAGTTAATTTAAGATAGTTTTAGATAGTACGTAAATTAGAGCAAAACTGTATCTATTATCTAGCATTGTATCCATTAATTATTATTTAATATAACGTTCCAGTACATGTATATTTTTTAAAACTAATAAACAAAACTAGAGGTGCTCGCGATATTAGATGGAATTTTCCATAGACAAAGTATATGTTGTAAAAATGGGTCTAATCAGTGGAGAAAGAGATAACACCACTATAAAGCAGCACAAGCACAAGAATTTTCAATTGTTTCTAGAATCGTGTGAATTTCAAATTTGTATATAATACTTCTTAATAATTATGCTTGAATTTTATTGATTTTTTAAATTAAATATGATTAACCATTGCAGTCGATTCTATAAAAAAAACTGTAATTATTATTAATATATGCATGTTTAGCAATTTTAAATATGAACGTACTAAATTACATAAATAAATACGTAAATGAAGTGTAATATCAAAAATATTTAAAACTTTACAGTGAATTATTAATTGTAATTATAATTTCCTATAGAGACCATTATATATTCAGATAGCTAAATATAGTATAGTATGTATTAAACTGCGATCTATGGTAATAGCATTGCTTTGTGCAGCAAAATATTTACTATCGTAAAAATTGCACAAGAAAATAATTAAATTTGATGAACATTGTGAAAATATCTCCGACAACTTTGTAGATTTTTTTATTTAGTTATGAATAAATTAATATATTTTAATATTGATTTTACTAAGGTATATTTAAGTGTTTCAATTATTTTTCAGCATTGCTTTCACTATTTATTCATACAAGATCAACAAAACATTATTAATAAAAGGTTGATCATTTTTCATTTCATAGTTAATATAACCTATCTTTTTATTATTTGGATTTATATGTATTACTTACGACCACAATATAAACACCTACATAAACAGAGAAGAGACGTTTCAACAATAACTTCAACGTGGACACACACACACATTTGCTTTTCGCGCAACCACGTTTATGAGCCGGAGTCGGAATCACCTACGGGTTCTGGTTCTTTATTTGGTCGATAGCCTTTTGGTAACATTTAATGTGATTAATAATGTTGCTATTATTATTGTAAGTACGAAAATGAAGTGATAATAGGAAATTCCTTTTAAAATGCAATTTTCCATGAATGTTTGAAATAAACAATCTCTGGCTTTATTTTCTTGGTATTAAGTAAAGGTTGGAATCTGCTTTTAATATTTTAATGTTAACGATCTAATTTATTACAATATGTCCATGCTGATGATAAGATGTTCAACAACAGTTAGGTTTCACATGGACCGAACTTAAAGTACCATCCAAGTCAATAATTCTGTAAACATTACATCTGCACTTTTCAATAACCTAAAAAAATATATAATTAATTACAATAGAACAAAATTTATAATTCTACAGATATGACGGAACATGCTAATGGAATGTAATATACTAACCACAATATTTTCATGCACTATGTTTTGATGTTGCTTTTCATCTTTCTTTAAAGTATAAAGTAGATCCTCTCGATCATGGTATTTGTAACAATTTACGATAATTTGCCTCAACGCACATGACCAAGAAACCTAAAATAAATATATATATATATACAATTTCATATAACGTTCATTCGCATATAATTGCTTTTTTCTTTTCTTCTGCAGAACGAGTGTCCTGTTTAATATTTTCCCAAGGTACTGTATCCGGCCACCATTGCGGTCTTGTAGATTTTTTCCCCCAACCAGGTTTCTCGCGACCCGTAGAATATTTAAGCATGAGTGGAATAAATGATCTCAACAGAGATTGAGAAAAATTTTCTAATTTTCTTTTTTTACCATTAATTACAAAGTTAGGTAAATCAAATAGAGAAGAATCAGAAAATGAATAAACAATTTCCTCAGGAGTTCCTGTTTGTTTTCCTTCATTGTCCATGCTGGAATTATATTATTTGGCTAATATGAAGTTGAAGCTAAAATTAGAAAAAGGATAAATAAAAGAATATGTTTAAATATGCAGCTACATCATCTATTTCCAACACGTTTTATTGATCTTGATTCGTTAGAGCATTTTATATTGTTGGTGGTGGATGTGACCAAAGATAAACATTTGTTCTTCTTAGAATATATTTTAATATGTTATTTTCTTAACCTCAGATTTGTTTACAAGCCACTTCTGTTATTTTCATGCTTGATGCATCAATATGCCTACTTTATAGTTGTATCATGAGAAATAAAGTATTTCCCCCGTGGCTGCACTTATTTCTTTTGATAATACTCGCAACCAACGTGCTTCTAAATGTAGTAAAATAATTATTAGTAAATATAAACATACCGGTAGTATTATTTTTATCACTCTTCTGCTGCAACTTTAAATATTGGTTATTGTGATCCTGTGATCGGCGTTCATCCAAATTAATACTTAAACGTAAGAACTATTTATTGTCCTTTGTTTCCTCTTAAGAAAGTGTAGATGTATGCAACTTAGTTTGCACCTGAAGATGCATATACAAATTAAACCAACTTGTTCCCATCACTTTACGAATGTGCAAACGTAACAACGACAAACTAAGGCTATTTTTTGTATAACATCTATTTTTATTTATATGACATAAAATAACCATTAAGTAACATTTTGTTGATGATACAATAGTACCGAATTCCATTCGGATGTGAAATGCATAGTTGCGAATTGAACGCAACGCACCCGCACCAAAATATTGTTGTGACCAACCGAACAATACATTGGTGTGTATCGACGGGTGCATTGGCGTGACCGACATGTTTATCAGCATCTATTTAATTATTGCACCTATTGTATTTGTTAATACTATTATGTTTAGACGTACAGGATATATTTGTCGGAGCGTCAGGATTAGATTCCGATTAGGCGTGTGGAGAAGTCATTGTTACAAATTTAGGACTAGAGATCCAAGCCCAGCGACCCTTCTGGCAACTCTTTGATCATTCTTCTCTCAATGTCTCTATCTGAATGTCTCTCTGCCGGTCCTTCTGCATTCCCTCACACGCATTCCAGAGGAATCCACTACCTTCTAGAAGATTCCCGAATGTGTGCGTGTCCTCGACACGTTTACTTAATAAACAAATAATGAAGACAATAGTGTTCTTTCTATCCTCGTCCTATTGTCTTGAGCTGCGACCCAATTGGGTCGCAATTATTATAAAAGAACAGCAAATAAGCAAATATCTGGTGTTTGGACAGATCTAAATATTCACGTGATCCTGATGGAATATCAACGTGACCCAGCGCGAAGACAATGATGTTTGACAACGATGTCTCGCGCTGCGGTCCGCAAATAATTTGAAAGTAATTATAACATTTGGTTTCAATAGTATTGTCTCTTTGTGTACCAACACATAAAATGTTTGATCAGGTGTTGTACGCGTACTCCGACACGGCCATCCTGACAATGCGCACGTCCTCGTGCGTTATTATAATTCTGTACTATTTGTCAACAAATAAGAACAAAAAAAAATAATATAATTTCATTCGTCCATTCTGACTTATCAACAATTATTCACAAATAAATAAACCACTACACAGTCTGATCATCGGGCCATCAGAACAGCAGTTTAATAAACCTATAAACTAAAGCAAATCTGTCAAATAATGGATAATCTACACCAATAGATTACCATTTTCACTTATTGACTAGTTTACACCAACTAGCAATAACCTGCTACAACAGGATTTTCTTGTGATATACAGATCAGTTTACACCAACTGGGTCTATCCTACCCGATAGACCAGCCTATCTACACCAATAGACTATCATCGCTTTTTCAACCTGCTACAACAGGATTTCAATGTGATATACAGATCAGTTTACACCAACTGGGTCTATCCTCCCCGATAGACCAGCCTATTTACACCAATAGACTATCATCGCTTTTTCAACCTGCTACAACAGGATTTCAATGTGATATACAGATCAGTTTACACCAACTGGGTCTATCCTCCCCGATAGACCAGCCTATTTACACCAATAGACTATCATCGCTTTTTCAACCTGCTACAACAGGATTTCAATGTGATATACAGATCAGTTAACACCAACTGGGTCTATCCTCCCCGATAGACCAGCCTATCTACACCAATAGACTATCATCGCTTTTTCAACCTGCTACAACAGGATTTCAATGTGATATACAGATCAGTTTATACCAACTGGGTCTATCCTACCCGATAGACCAGCCTATTTACACCAATAGACTATCATCACTTTTTCAACCTGCTACAACAGGATTTCGCTGCGATATACAGATCAGTTTACACCAACTGGGTCTATCCTACCCGATAGACCAGCCTATCTACACCAATAGACTATCATCGCTTTTTCAACCTGCTACAACAGGATTTCAATGTGATATACAGATCAGTTTATACCAACTGGGTCTGTCCTACCCGACAGACCAGCCTATTTACACCAATAGACTATCATCACTTTTTCAACCTGCTACAACAGGATTTCGCTGCGATATACAGATCAGTTTACAACAACTGGGTCTATCCTACTCGATAGACCAGCCTATCTACACCAATAGACTATCATCGCTTTTTCACGTGACATTTTGTTCAGATTTTGCTCAGATTATGAACTGTTTAGAAACATCCTAACAAACAGATTAGCATGGTGGTTTAATATTTGTATGAGTTAACCAACATAAAATAAACTTGTGCACTTGTCCAACTGTGATAACGTTCTTTTATTACATTAATCGTAAAAAAAATACCCACAACGTACGGATTTTGTGCATTTTTGGGGATATTTTCGCTAGCTAGTTCGCCGATCTTATTTAAGTTTATGTCTGATCAATTATCCACTACACTTGAGTGTACAATTTCATTGAATTCAAATGATTTTATATCTGTACCAAATAGTAATTCGGCAGGACAGAATACCGTCGTTTTGTGCTTAGTAGAATTTAAACAAAACATTTTTCTTTAAGTTTGCATAATGCACTCGACCGAACTATTTGCTCTGCTTGTATTGTGTGCAATAAAATGTAAATTAACATTAAGCTCCAAACAAAACCTCTTTAAACTCACAACTAGTAAAACACTTTTCCTGATCTGAGATTATTCAACAGTGTCCGAGAGAATAAAAAAAATAAATCAAACTAAAAAATAATAATATAAAAAAAAAAAATAATTTAAAAAAAAATGCAGTGCCTATTTTCCTGTTAATGAGTCTAGAAGGTATAAAGTTAAAAATTTTGTATCTCATCAGAACTTAAGGTGTTTTTTTTTTAACTCAAAGCGGGGTCGCTGAACTCTGCATCCAATTAATAATGAAATTTACGACCCTTAAACTGATAGTTCTAAGTCGTGTGACCACCCACTACAATAATAAACAGTACGGGGCACAAGTCAGTCCTTTTCTATTTTTCAAATATGATTCTGTATTCAGCCCGCCTCTTTACATTTAATACGCTAAACAAATAACCATCTCAAACACCGACCCCTAACCAGCGTTTCCCCAAAAACCCACCGGGACTGCACATGGACAAAACAATAATTAACTCCACGGTGTCTCATCTCATGATACGATAATATTCTCAAAATCAACCATAGTGTTTTCGCAAACATGAACAAAACCTTCACAAGTAAATGACAAACATTTATTACTAAAATTAATTAATTTTGTGAGATCAAATCTCGGCTAATTATCACCTCATTTTGAATAATGTCATTAACAATGAAGTGAAAGTTTAGTTCAACGTTTATATTTTCGAATTACACCCTGGCTAACATTTATTCCTCCTTAAAGTAACCAAAAATTTGTTTTTCACCAGCAAATTTGTTTTTCGCAGTCGGAGCACGTGTCAGAAATAAACGGAATTCTCTTACCATATTGCAGCCTTTGTGCTTAGCGCACACATTGATAATCCTCTCAGCCCTATTGGCAGTGCCACTTCTGGCCTTTTCAAGACATTTAACAAACTATTGAACTGGTAGTATTCCGCTGCATTGGTTCCTCGGGATTCTGGCTGACATGAGGATTCCGTCTGGCTTCACACTGGTGTGATCCATTTCCAAATTTACCATACTGATGATATTTCACAAAACAATTTTCACCCATCTCAGCAACAGTTCGACGCTTCGGCCCAATTTGATGATCGAGACGAAATAGCGCAGGCCATTTGCCTATTGTCCCCGCAATCCAACACAGAAACTTTTTAAATCTTTTGGCACGTCACCTTGTGATTTCCTCTTCAATACTTCACTCTGATTACTTAGTTCTTCGTCAATTTCTCTAGACTTACTTCGAAAATTTCAATCAAAACAGGAGACTTAATGAACACCGATAATAAAAAATAATCTTCACGGATTTCCTCACAACTCTTGCCTATATGTCGACTTTTAATAAGCAAATCAGCTGCTTTACTTTGATAAACTCGTCTGGTAACACGCACCACCCCTCTGGATCAAATAACTTCGAAGATGGGTTGAAGCGTGGTAACTGCACTAACAAACCTCCCATGGTTTGATCACAGTTGTTCTTTAATACAACTTGAAGAAATTTTTGGGCCGCTCCAAAGGGTCAATTGTAACATCCTCTCCGGTATATCCCACTTCTGATGTCGGAGCGTCAGGATTAGATTCCGATTAGGCGTGTGGAGAAGTCATTGTTACAAATTTAGGACTAGATATCCAAGCCCAGCGACCCTTCTGGCAACGCTCTGATCATTCTTCTCTCAATGACTCTAACTGAATGTCTCTCTGCCGGTCCTTCTGCTGCCTTGTTTCCCACACACCCATTCCAGAAGTATCCCCTACCTTCTAGAAGATTCCCGAATGTGTGCGTGTCCTCGACACGTTTACTTAATAAACAAATAATGAAGACAATAGTGTTCTTCCTATCCTCGTCCTATTGTCTTGAGCTGCGACCCAATTGGGTCGCAATTATTATAAAAGAACAGCAAATAAGCAAATATCTGGTGTTTGGACAGATCTAAATATTCACGTGATCCTGATGGATAATCAACGTGACCTAGCGCGAAGACAATGATGTTTGACACCGATTTTATTGTCTCGCGCTGCGGTCCGCAAATAATTTGAAAGTAATTATAACATTTGGTTTCAATAGTATTGTCTCTTTGTGTACCAACACATAAGATGTTTGATCAGGTGTGGTACGCGTGCTCCGACATATTTGTCAGCGCCCTTAGAACTTTTACTCTCTTAATTCTTAAGTTATGTGATAAGGCATATCCGGTGTCTATTTTTTACCACCCCTTCTAGGAAGTGTATCTGTGTGGCATTTACGACTTCTCCTAGTTTTAATCCGTGGAACTTTTCCACTACCCCTTCTGTAGAATGTAAGCAATCAACCCCTACCCCGGAATATTCTTCTGAAAATACCAGTATATACGCAATGTTTTTAATTTAAATCGCTATCAAATTTCCATGTTACAGATAGTTGTTGAACCACAAAACTATATTCCAAAATGATCACACTCGTTTGTGGATATATTTATATATTAATAAGTGAATAGTCTGTTGTCTAGCGATAGCACTGATTTTCTAACAATAACATAAATGTTTATTACAAGTACAGTCATTTATGAATAATTTGATTTTTTAATTTTAAATTATTTTTTTTTACAAGTACTTGTTAATTTTTGAATAAGATTTAAAAAAATAAATAATTTCTTCGTACCAGTACAGAGTCATAATAACTTTGTTTTTTGAAATAATTGAAGTATTAAATAACGAATTAATAATATTTTTGAAAATAAAATAATTCCTGTTAATTATGGTAGGTATGTAGGCAATTAATTATTATTAATATTTTGGTTTGGTATTTTGATGATGCATTCACGGTGGTAGGCAACTTTATTTTCTTAAGTAATTCAAATATTTAATAATTAATTATTAATATTTTAATAAAAAAATAAACATGCATACATGTGTTTATAATTATTATTAATTTAGGTAGGAAGGGAGGCAACTTTTATTTCTTTTTATATATTTGATTGTGTCTCTGGGCGGAAAGACTACGGTCGATAGCCCTTTGGTCACATAACGTGATTAATAAATGTTATTATATATTATTTTTTTAAATTTGTTTACATTTATATAAAATTTGCAGAACACGTCCGTGCTTATCGAACTCGTTTTTTTTTTAATTAGTTTAAATAAATTATTGTAATTTACTTTTTTTTGTAATTATTTATTTTTGAATTTGTTTATATTTTTTTTAAATTTATTTAAATAAATTGTTGTTATTTGTTGTAATTTCATTAAAATTAATTGTTCCAATTTTTTTTTTTAATTTGTTTACATTTTTTTTAAATTTGTTTAAATAAATTATTATTTGTTGACAATTCTTTAAAATAATTTTTACGTTTTCGATTTTTTTTAATATGTTTAAATAAATTAGTAAGTAAATTACAACTTTTTTTTTTGCATTTTAGTTTAGTTTATTTTTAATTTTTTTTTTGAATTTGTTGAAATAATTTGTATAATTATTTAATAATAAATTGTTTAATTTTATTTTATTTTTCTTTACAATGAATAAGATTTTTTAAAAATAAATAAATATTTTTATTACAAGATTGAAATAAATAAATAGCTTTTTAATTTTAAATTATATTTTTTTCTTTACAAGTACTTGTTAATTTTTGAATGAAATTACTATTATTATTATGGTAGACAACTTTATTTTCTTAATTAATACAAATATTTAATAACTAATTATTAATATTTTGATGATGAATTCACGGTGGTTGGCAGCATCCCCCCAGCCCCCTCCCATTTTAAAGAGTTATTAGTTAATGTTTATAATTTTAGGAAATCAAAGGGGGGCAAAGCCCCCTTGTTACTGCTGCTACTACTGATGATGGTGTCTCTTGGATGTTAAGAATGGAGTGATGGTGAAGAACAGCCCCTATCCCTATTTACTCCTCGTAATAACAAAAAATTCTCTGAATTGTTGTTAATTGTTTTAAATGATAATGCATTCTCGGTGGTAGGCAACTTTTATTTCTTAAATAATTCAAATATTTAATAATAAAATTATTAATATTTTAATAAAAAATTAAACATTCATGCATGTGCATATAATTATTATAAATTTAGGAAGGTGGTTAGGGCTGTATTTTGATGATACATTCACGGTAGTTGTCATAATAAAATAAATTATAACTCATTATAAAAGAGTTATTAGTTAATTTTTATAATACTAGGAAATCAAAGGGGGTCAAAGCCCCCCTGCTACTGCTGCTGCTAATGATGATGGTGTCTCTTGGATGTTAAGAATGGAGTGATGGTGAAGAACAACCCCTATTCCTCTTTACTCCTAGTAATAATAAAGGACTCTCTCAATTGTTGTTAATTGTTTTAAAAAGTTTATAAACTTGGTATATTACCCGCCAACTGCTTTAAACGCCATCAATACGTTGATATGTGAACTCGATTCGAGTGACGCCCCCCATAATAAAATACATAACCTAGTGTTTTGATTGCGCATCATTTCTGTATGTAAGTAAGTAATTAATTAATATTTATAATATTGTAGTGCATTTCACATTTGCTGCTGCTGATGATGGTGATGATGATGGTGTCTCTTGGATGTTAACAATTGAGTGATGCTGAGCTCCACACAATGAGCAGTTCCAAGCTCCTCGGGTGGCTCAGCTCCCTGAGGAGGCTTTGGCCACTAGTGAAGATATTCCGGTGATGGTGAACAACCTCTGTCCACTTCCTCCACATAATAATAGGCATATCCTATTGTTGTTGACTCTGCATCATTTATTTATGTTATTAGTTAATGTTTATAATTGTAGGCTGCTGATGATGGTGTCTCTTGGATGTTAACAATGGAGTGATGGTGATGTACACATAATAAAAAATATAATCTATAGTTTTTACTCTGCATCATTTGAGTATGTAAGTAATTAATTAATGTTTATAATATTGTAGTGCATAACAAATTTGAGTGTTGCTGGTCCTTCTAGTACAAATGGTGTTGGTGGATGTTAACAATGGAGTGATGGTGTTGCATACATAATAAAAGACATAATCTATTGTTTTGACTCTGCATCATTTGTGTATGTAAGTAAGTAATTAATTAATGTTTATAATATTGTAGTGCATAACAAATTTGAGTGTTGCTGGTCCTTCTGGTGCTGCTGCTGCTAATGGTGTTGATGGATGTTAACAATGGAGTGATGGTGTTGCACACATAATAAAAGACTTTATCTATTGTTTTGACTCTGCATCATTTGTGTATATAAGTAAGTAATTAATTAATGTTTGCAATATTGTAGTGCATAACAAATTTGAATGTTGCTGGTCTTTCTGCTGCTGATGATTATGATGGTAGATGTTAACAATGGAGTGATGATGGTGTGTACACCCACCCAATGAGGAGTTCCAAACTCTCCGGGTGGCTCAACTCCCTGAGGAGGCTCTGGCCACTAGTGAAGACATTCCGGTGATGGTGAACAACCCCTGTCCCCTTCCTCCACATATTATAAGACATATCCTATTGTTGTTGACTCTTCATCATTTAATTATGTTATTAATTAATGTTTATAATTGTAGGCTGCTGCTGCTGATGGTGGTCTCGTGGATGTTAACGATGGAGTGATGGTGAGTGCCACACAATGAGCATTTCCAAGCTCTCCGGGTGGCTCAGCTCCCTGAAGAGGCTCTGGCCTCTAGTTAAGTCATTCCGGTGATGGTGAACAACTCCTGTCCTCTTACTCCACAATAAAAGACATCCTATTGTTGTTGACTCTGCATCATTTCTGTATGTAAGTAAGTAATTAATTAATGTTTGTAATATTGTAGTAGTCTCTTGGATGTTAACAATGGAGTGATGATGAGGTCCACACAATGAGCAGTTCCAAGCTCTCCGGGTGCCTCAGCTCCCTGTGGAGGCTCCGGCCACTGGTGAAGACATTCCGGTGATGGTGAACAACCCCTGTCCTCTCACTCCACATAATCAAAAGACATATCCTATTGTTGTTGACTCTGCATTATTTATTTATGTTATTAGTTAATGCTTATAATTGTAGGCCGCTGCTGCTAATGGTTTCTCTTGGATGTTAACAATGGAGTGATGAGGGCCACACAATGAGCAGTTCCAAGCTCTCCGGGTGGCTCAGCTCCCTGAGGAGGGTCATTCGTAAAGACATTCCGGTGATGGTGAACAACCCAACCTGTCCCCTTCCTCCACATAATAAAAGAAAAGACCTATTTTTTTTGACTCTGTATTTTGATGATGCATACACAGTGGTAGGCGAACCACTCCATATAATAAAAGACATAACCTATTGTTGACTACTCATTATTTATTTATATTATAAATTAATGCTTATAATTGTAGGCACTCAAGGGGGGCAGAGCCCCCTGCTGATGCTGCTGCTGCTGCTGCTCATGATGATAATCTATCTGTTATGTAAACAATGCCATTATTGTGAGTGCCACAAAATGAGCAGTTCCAATGGCTCAGCTCCCTGAAGTGGCTCTGATGATGTTGATGACGACGTTGGTGTATCGGAGATGTAAATAATGCACACAATGAGCAGTTCCAAGCCCCCTGGGTGGCTCAGCTCATTAATTAAGGTAGGTGGTTTGATGATGCATTCACGTTGATGAAGATTTTGTCTCTTGGAAGGTGACTGCCCAAAACGTTCACGCAATTGTTCTTTATTGTTTTTAAGAAGGGCGACTCATAGCCGAATGGTTAGAGTCGCCCTTCACGATCTTGTGAGTACTGGTTCGATTCCCAGCCAAGCCAGGCTGAAAAAGAGAATAGTGATCGCTGCGCATCATTATACGAATGACTATTAGCCATACAAACATAACAGCCAAACCAACAAATTGAAATAATTTGTACAAAAAAAAAAGGTATTACTTCCATTGGGATAGTTTATATAAAAAATAAAAATGTCAACCGCCACCAGATTTACTTAATGTTCAACTCGAATAAATTGTAAATAAAAATATAGGACAAAAAAAATTGTTTTTAAAAGTCTCTAAACTTAGCGTTTTCGTCACCCACCAATTGCTTACGTTGATATGCGAATTTGTTTGATGCTAACTTCATGGTGACGAGCTGATTTGCACGAACTTCATGATGACGCGCTCGAAAACTGTCTTTAGTTAGCCTTTGTGTCTGATGTGGTGATGTTTTGATCCAGTGTTTCTTACCTGAAAAGCATTTTTTGTTGTGTTTTTTTCCTTCTAACATTTTATTATTGTATTTCGATAGATCAATTAATGATCTTGGAAAGAGAACCTCGCGGACGATGGGGAGTTTCATGCAGTTAGTTGCATCGAGAGCAGTCGACGATGATGCAGTTCAAAGTTTGTGAACACAGGAGGACTAGTATTTGTAAATTGTTGTGTCGCTGCAATTCGTTGTGCTTCGAACCGTCGAGGAAAATCTAAGACTTTGTAACTAACAGAGGACAAGTTGAAACTATGGATTTAATTATGACATTCTGGATCCTATGCAGCATCTTTGCGCTGAGCGCCAGCGTTCAAGATTTTGAAGGTAAGAAGCAAGCTCTTGTTTTTCTTTGTTTTGGTTTTAAGTATTTAAAGACATTCTTTTATTGTTCCCAACCAAGAGCTCATTACCGGTATTACCGTGGTTCTCTCAAGATGGAAGCTCTTGCCCGTTAAATTGCGCAGATCGCATGACTCGGCAAATCGCTTGCAGCAATCATGGCATATTGTTAATAAAGGCTTATTGCTTTAATGCTCCTCGATTAGATAAGGTCTTTTGTTCCATAGCCCCAGGTTTGAAACTGGATGGCGATTTCGTTGCCTCCTCGTGTGAACGCAGATTGTTGGCTTGGGAGCAGTTTTGGCTTTGCATTTGCAGCAATGTTCATACGCAAGAATTTTAAAATAATTAATTATTCAGTATTCAAAATATTATTACGTTATTTTTATAGTTTTTACTGTTACCTTTTTATTTATGTTCCCATATGGTTAAAGAGATTTGGATGTGTCTGGGAAACCCATGATAATGCTTTTAACCGATACCCTGAAAGATATATTTTGAGCTAAAAAAAGTAATATGGGACACCCTGAAAAAGTGTCTAGGGCTGTCCCCTTGTCAAGTGGTTTTAAGGATACGAAATGTCATAGATCTTATAATATTTTAAAAGCAATATTCTTCATTTCTATGAAGAATAAATACTAATTACGTAGGAGCAATGCTGAAGATTAACTATTTGTAAAATAAATCGTGACCTGAAAATAGGTTCGTTTATTAATATTTACGTTTTTGCAACGTGTAAATCTGTTCTAATTTATGAGTTGAACCTTAAGAGTTAAAAATAGCATTAAATAAACTATCTTAATTACTAATAAAACATGTATTTTTTATTTTTTTAGAGCTGCCGCTGAATTTTCCGAACGTGGAAATTGATAGTTCCCTTACTGGAAAATTAAAAGTGCCAAGAGTATCTAACGATAACGTTGATAATCATAAACCAACTTTTACGGATTGTTCTACCTACAATCCATCGATTAAGGAAGAGCAAGATAGGGGGCTGCACGTTATAACAGTGAGTTACAACTGATGATTTATTTAAGGAAATTGTTACTAAGCTTCTGGTTCTAGGTCCACGCAAATGATTCTGATCCGCCAGAAAACGGAGGTACAATAACTTATGCTATTGTAAAACGAGATGGAGATCAAAACTACTTCACTATCAACAACAAGACTGGAGAGATTACTACGAATCTGGCTAGTGAATTTGATCGTGATGAACCTACCAGGTTGAAGGTAATATACATCACCGTCCAAGCAACTGACAATGGGAGGCCAATCCTTGCTGACATCTGCACATTTAAGGTTGTCATAGAAGATATCAATGACAACGCACCGATGTTTGATAAATACGACTACAACGAGAAGGTATCCAAAGACACACCGATCGATTGCGAGGTGATGCGGGTGATTGCTTATGACAAAGACGATGGCGTGAATGCCAAGATCACATATAGTATTAAGAATGACGGTACATCAGCAGCTAATGAATTTGACCAGTACTTCAGCATGACCAATGATACGGGGGTTATTAAACTGAGGAAGGCTTTAAGTGATGTAAGGATTATTTATTGTTATATGTTATTAGTATTCTAATACATTATTTTCTTTATTGCAGAAGAAGACACAGTTTTCTTCAACCGTTTTAGCAAAGGACAATCCGATCAATCCTTTGGATGCAAAAGAAACCACAGCCAACATTATAATAAACGTTGTTGGCACTGACAAGAAACCTCCACTATTTGCAAAGTACGAAACGACCACGATTGAACTTAAAGAGAACTATCACGATTACACGAATCCCATTGTAATACTATCAGCAGCGTAAGATAACAATACCTTATAAAATTGTTGAATTTTATTAAAACATTTTATTATTTATTCCAGTTCTAATATAGCTAAGCTAGATGTCATCTTTGACTTGGATAAAGGATTGACTACTCAAACCAACAAAGATTCGACCTTCATCCTCGAGCAGAACGGAACTGATGCCTACATTAAGCTTGGAAGGTCATTGGATTACGAAACTGTGACTGATTATCAGTTGACTATTAGGTGTACCAACCAAGATTCTTGGTCAGTGATGAGGATGATTGACATTAAGATCTTGGATGTGAACGACGAAATTCCAGCCTTCATAAAATTGGTTACTGGAAGTGTGTTAGAAAACGAGAAACCTGATGCCGAAGTTATGCAGGTTCGTGCCATCGACAAGGACGGGACATCAGCAAACAATATTGTCAGTTACGAGCTGGTGGATAACAAAGAATTATTTAAAATTGATCCAAACAACGGTAAAGTTACTACAAAAGTGCCTTTAGATAGGGAGAAGCAGAACGTGTATAACGTGAACATTAAAGCTAGAGACAATTCACCTAGTGCCTTAACCAAAAAGCCTTACAATTCCGCTCTGCAAATATTCCGTATTACAATCGAAGATCGTAATGACAATAAACCAAGTTTCACTAAAGATCCTTACACTGCTCAAAGAATTCCTGAAAACACGGACATCGGAAAAGTTGTGATTGAAGTAAAAGCTGTAGATGTAGATACAGCTTCCTTGATTAATTATGAAATTATTGAAGGTAATATTGATAATGCGTTCAAGATTGAACGCACAACTGGAAGGATAATGGTATTTAACAAATTGGATTTCGAAAAGATTGAGAATTACAATCTTACCATATTGGCCAACGATGGTATCTTTAATGACACCACCCATGTTCATATTGAAATTAGCAACGTCAACGATGAACTGCCTGTATTTGAGTATTACAAAAAGAACATCAGTATTGCTGAAGAGAGCATTCCAGAGAATTGCATTATTACTTTGAAAGCTTACGACCCAGACATTAAGGATCGCAATGCCGATCAAAAAATTACCTATAGAGTAGAAGAAAAGATGAAGAAGACCCTTCAAGTTGATAAATCAGGCTGCGTTAAATTGATTAAGAAATTGGATAGAGACAAGCCTTTCGGATTTGCAGCTGTACAAGCTTACATCCTTGCCTACGATGATAATGATAGCTTTACATCCAAGTCCAAGTCTGCTGAGATTTATATTATATTAGAAGATATTAATGACAACCGACCATTTTTGAATATTACTGAAGTGGTCTGGTATGAAAATGGATTAGCGAACAAAGTTATTACGCAACTACAAGCAGATGACTACGACGGTCTTGACAACGGGCCTCCTTTTAAGTTCAATATTGCACCAAATGTTGGAGATCTAATTCAATCCAAGTTTTATATTGAAAACGATCAGTTATCCGCCAAGGATGTTTTTGATAGGGAAGAGAAGAAGCTTTATGACATTCCAATAGAAATTACCGATAGTGGAAAGCCACCGCTAACAGGAATCAGCGTACTTCGCGTTATTATTGGCGATGAAAATGATAATGAAGCAAAGGACGGAGAAAGCAGCATATTTGTATACAATTACAATTGGCCAGACATTGAGATTGGTCGTGTTTACGTGGACGATCCAGATGATTGGGATTTGAATGATAAGGTATTCACTTGGGATAAGCAAAATGAAAATTTCATGCTGAATTCTGACAATGGAAGTATTATAATGAAAAGTGGAACGCAAGATGGGGACTATAGACTAAAATTCATAGTGACCGAAGAACATCTACCTCTAATCCTGAAGCATCAAGTATATGCAACCGTGACTGTGACAGTAAAATGTATCCCGGAAATAGCGGTGAAGAATTCGGGATCAGTGAGGTTGAGTGGAACCAGTATTGAGGATTTTGTGGGAAAATCAAATAACAATATAAGCAAACGCGATATGCTGCAAAATCATCTCCACAAAGTATTAAATACCTCATCCATTGATAATGTTGATGTACTAACGGTACTGAAGAGTCCAACCAAACTATCCTTAATAGATGTACGCTTCTCAGCTCATGGTTCTCCCTATTATTCTCCAGAAAAGCTTAACTCGAAAATAAGTCTGCATCAAGAGCAACTCGAAAATATACTGAACGTTCAGTTTGATATGATTAGTATCGATGCGTGTATGCAGGAGGATATATGTACAGATTCGTGCACAAATGAATTGATTATTAGTGATATACCTGCTGTGGTTATGACGAACCAAACGTCTTTCGTAGGAGTAAACGCTGTGCTCACGGCAGATTGCCATTGCAGCCTAACGCAACCAGAACCTTGCGAGAGTTGCGAAATGCTGGGTAACGGATTCATGGGTAATGGCTGGGCCACGTATCACAAATTCGAGACCTGCATGTATCCGGATATTCGCTTGGAAATAGCACCTCAAAACGAAAACGGATTGATTTTCTATGCGGGTCCTATGGTATACAATCCTTTCCCATACAACAGAGACTTTATGTCGCTTGAATTGCGTGACGGCTATCCGGTGTTGTTGCTGGATTATGGCTCTGGTACTACCGAAGTTATTTTAAGGCATAAGAATCTGAATGATGGCGCTAGTCACATAATAAAAATCTCTTTGCGCGAGAAAGAAATCCTTTTGTCTGTTGACGATTGTCAGCAGAGTAGCTGTCAAGTATTGCAGAAACCTATAGGTCCCAACAATAAGCTTAATGTTAACGGACCGCTGCAAATCGGAGGTTTGATTAAGACCATTGATGTTATGGGTAAATTCCTGAAATGGGAACACAGACCCACGAATGTTGGCTTCAGCGGGTGCATCAGGAATTTAACTTTCAACAACTTCGTCTACAACTTGAGCAATCCCGGTGATAGTTGGAACGCCAACCCTAACTGCAACTACGGCGGAATCGATTCCAACTTCCTGGTCGCAATTTTAGTTTGTTTTGCTATATTACTAAGTAAGTTGAGGATTTATTGCCGCTGTACGATTTACTAATATATGATTTATGTTTTTCAGTTTTATTTTTAGCTGTCGTTGTATACAGATGCAAGCAGGACCATTGGGGAGATAAGGATATTGATGATATTCGTGAGACCAATATTAGTTACGAAGATGAAAGCGGCGGCGAAGGAGACACCGGTTTTGATTTATCGGTTCTCAGACGCGTTAAAGATTATCAAGCTGACTACCCAATCACGGAAAAATCACAGGAAGCACTTTCTGATATCAGCGGATTCCTCGATCATAAGAAGGTTAATTGCGACAGAGACGCCAATAGCTGTCCCTTCGACGATGTACGTTATTACGCATATGAAGGAGACGGCAACAGCACCGGTTCATTATCTTCATTATCTTCATGTAATTGTGGATATTTCCATCTAGAACTAGTTAGTAATCGAGCTATTTTAACTTAATGTTTCCAGGCACTGACGATGGTGACTTGAAATTCAATTACTTGTCAAGCTTCGGTCCGCGGTTCCGGAAATTGGCTGACATGTACGGCGAGGATCCCAGCGATATCGACAGCCAGGATGGCACAGAAGAATCCTAGTGTTAAAGACAATAGAAAACTATACTAATACATGGCAAAATTGAATCAAAACGATCAGTATCAGTATAATTTAGTTTTTTAATTTTTTTTTATTTTTGGAATTTGTTTATATATTTCATTAATTTGTTTATATAAATTATTGTTATTTGTTGTAATTTCATTGAAATTAATTGTTCCAATTTTTTTTTTGAATGTTTAATTTTTTTTTAAATTTGTTTAAATAAATTAATGTTATTTGTTGACATTTGTTTAAAATAATTTTTACGTTTTTGAAATTTTTTGATTTTTTTTTTTTAATATGTAAATAAATTAGTAAGTAAATTACAACTTTTTTTTTGTAATTTAGTTGTTTTTTTTTTAATTTGTTGAAATAAATTGTATAATTATTTAATAATAGATTGTTTAATTTTATGTTTTTTTTTTCTTTACAATGAATAAGATTTTTAAAAAATAAATAAATATTTTTATTACAAGATTGAAATAAATAAATAGCTTTTTAATTTTAAATTATATTTTTTTCTTTACAAGTATGTCGGAGCGTCAGGATTAGATTCCGATTAGGCGTGTGGAGAAGTCATTGTTACAAATTTAGGACTAGAGATCCAAGCCCAGCGACCCTTCTGGCAATTCTCTGATCATTCTTCTCTCAATGTCTCTATCTGAATGTCTATGCCGGTCCTCCTTCTGTCTTGTTTTCCTCACACTCATTCCAGAGGAATCCCCTACCTTCTAGAAGATTCCCGAATGTGTGCGTGTCCTCGACACGTTTACTTAATAAACAAATAATAAAGACAATAGTGTTCTTTCTATCCTCGTCCTATTGTCTTGAGCTGCGACCCAATTGGGTCGCAATTATTATAAAAGAACAGCAAATAAGCAAATAAGCAAATATCTGGTGTTTGGACAAATCTAAATATTCACGTGATCCTGATGGAAAATCAACGTGACCCAGCGCGAAGACAATGATGTTTGACAACGATGGTATTGTCTCGCGCTGCGGTCCGCAAAAAAAAGTAATTATAACATTTGGTTTCAATAGTATTGTCTCTTTGTGTACCAACACATAAGATATTTGATCAGGTGTGGTACGCGTGCTCCGACAAGTACTTGTTAATTTTTGAATAAAATTTTTAAAAAATTCACTAATTTCATGTCCTAAGTTTTTTTAACTAATTCAAGTATTTATTAATTAATTAATAATATTTTTGAAAATATAATAATTACTATTATTATTATTATTATAGTAGGCAACTTTATTTTCTTAATTAATACAAATTTTTAATAATTTAGTTCGATAAATTTTGATAAAATTAATCTGCCTTTTTTTGGCTTTTTTGGGTATCAGGTGTGCAATTCAGTGTATGCTTGTGGCCATGGAGCCTGAAATGAGTGCCTCAGGGACTTCTTCCTGCTATTCGGAGGCCTCGGGTTCCGGATGGGAGCATGGAAAACGGAAGCGTGGAAGACCAAGGAAAGGAAACTTCCCAAAAAAGAACTGCACCAACAACCTTCAAAACGCATTTTGACATTTTGACATTTTGACATTTTGACATTTTGACATTTTGACATTTTGACATTTTGACATTTTGACATTTTGACATTTTGACATTTTGACATTTTGACATTTTGACATTTTGACATTTTGACATTTTGACATTTTGACATTTTGACATTTTGACATTTTGACATTTTGACATTTTGACATTTTGACATTTTGACATTTTGACATTTTGACATTTTGACATTTTGACATTTTGACATTTTGACATTTTGACATTTTGACATTTTGACATTTTGACATTTTGACATTTTGACATTTTGACATTTTGACATTTTGACATTTTGACATTTTGACATTTTGACATTTTGACATTTTGACATTTTGACATTTTGACATTTTGACATTTTGACATTTTGACATTTTGACATTTTGACATTTTGACATTTTGACATTTTGACATTTTGACATTTTGACATTTTGACATTTTGACATTTTGACATTTTGACATTTTGACATTTTGACATTTTGACATTTTGACATTTTGACATTTTGACATTTTGACATTTTGACATTTTGACATTTTGACATTTTGACATTTTGACATTTTGACATTTTGACATTTTGACATTTTGACATTTTGACATTTTGACATTAAATTAATTATTGTTATTTAATTATAATAATAATAACATTTATTAATCACATTATGTGACCAAAGGGTTATCGACCTTAGTCTTTCCGCCAAGAGACACAATTAAATATATACAGTATTACAAAAATTATACAAAAAAAGAAAAAAAAAGGAAGAATATAAACCAAAAACCAAATTAAAGTACACTTCAGAGAAAAGAAAGAAAAATATAATTTTGAAATCTCTAAGGTGGAAACCACAGAAAAATTAAAAGAGATCATTATCGTATTATTTAATTATTTTTATTGAAATTTAGTTTATTTTATTTTTATTTTTTTTTTTTGTTTAAATAAATTATTTAATTGTTTAATTTTTTTTTCCTACAATGAATACGATTTTTAAATAATAAATAAATATTTTTATTGAAAGTACGCAGAGTCATTTATAAATAGATTTTATAATTTTAAATTAAATTTAATAAGAAATGAGGTGGCTCAGCTCCCAGAAGTGGCTCAGCTCCTTGAAGTGCCTCAGCTCCCTGAAGTGGCTCTGCTGATGAAGATGGTGTATCAGAGATGTAATTAATGCAGGATGTTGAGGGGGTCACACAATGAGCGCCCCCGGGTGGCTCAGCTTCCCGAGAGGGCTCTGCCCCCTCGGGCAGACCACCCCTCATTAGTTAACGTAGGTGGTTTGATCTGCATTTTGATTATGTATTCACGGTGACGAAAATGTTGTCTCTTGGATGCTGACTACCCCCAAAACGTTAACTCAATTGTTCACTTCATTGTTTTACAAAGTAGAGCTTAAATTAAATTAACCGTTGATATGCTAATTCGTTAGATGCTAACTTCATGGTGACGCGCTGATTTGCACGAACTTCATGGTGACGCGCTGAATTGCACGAACTTCATAGTGACGCGCTGATTTGCATGAACTTCATGATGACGCGCTCGAAAACGGCCAAATCCTCTCCGACGAAGATGTGCTTCACGTATCTTCGGCGAATTGCCCGGTGTTGATGGGGGATAGGTGTTTGTGCAAAATGGCTTTAATAATTTTCAACTCTAAAACAACAAGATGTGTGCTGATGTGGCCTTCGAATGCCTTTCGGTGAATTGTATATTTTGATTATGTATACGCAGTGGTAGGTAACACTTCATCATTTTTTTCACGTTATTAATTCATGTTTACAGTTGCAGGAAATCAAGGGGGGCAGAGCCCCCCTGTTGCTGCTGCTGGTGTATCAGAGATGTGTCTAATGCCAGGAAGAAGGTGAAGACCCACCCGATCTAAATAAGATATAGACATATGTGAATGTTCAAGGAGGGAGGAGCCCCCCTATTGCTGCTGCTGTTGGTGTATCCGAGAAGTGTACAGTGCGAGGCGGCGAGCACCCACCCGATGTATATAACACATACAAATGTTCAAGGAGGGAGGAGCCCCCCTATTGCTGCTGCTGTTGGTGTATCCGAGAAGTGTACAGTGCGAGGCGGCGAGCACCCACCCGATGTATATAACACATACAAATGTTCAAGGAGGGAGGAGCCCCCCTGTTGATGCTGCTGGTGTATCAGAGATGTTTCCAATGGCAGGATGGTGAAGACCCACTCGATGTAAATAACATACAAACATATGTAAATGTTCAAGGAGGGTGGAGCCCTGCTGCTGGTGTATCAGAAATTTGTTGCCATGATAGTGAGGACCCACTGACCATGATCTATCTGTTTTGTCAATATATATATTTTTGCTGAACAAAAGGAGCCCCCCTGCTGATGGTTTTGATTTATCTGTTATATATACAACCTAATGAGTTGCATTTCATATCTGTTATGTATATATATTTATATATAATCTCTGAACACCCACCCGATGAGCAGTTTCAAGGCCCCGGGTGGCTCAGCAGTCCCCTGCCCCAGCTGCTACCGATGATAACGATGTCTCTTGGATGTTGGATAAGCTGAAGCTGCAAACAATGGCTTGGCGCACATGAGCTCCATTCCGAAGACCTTTCCAGGGATGACCGACTTGCTTCTCTTCTCAGTCTGCATCTGCGAACACGAAGAACAGCCCCTATCCCTGTTTACTCCTCGTAATAATAAAAGACTGAATTGTTATTAATTGTTTTGAAAGCATTCTCGGAGGTAGGCAACTTCTATTACATAATTAAAAAAATTACACATGCAAGCATGTGCATGTAATCGATAATAATGTTGGTAAGAGGTAATGTTGGAGGGTAAGTGCTGTTAGTGTTCAGTGCGAGGCGGCGAGGACCCTCCCGATGTATATAACACATACAAATGTTCAAGGAGGGCGGAGCCCCCCTGTTGCTGCTACTGCTGGTGTATCGAAGATGCCCGTAAAAAGTCAGGATGGTGAAGATCCGTCCGAGTATATAACATACACATACAAGTGTTCAAGGAGGGTGGAGCCCCCCTGTTGCTGCTGCTGGTGTATCCGAGATGTGTTTAATGCGAGGATGGCGAGGACCCACCTGATGTATATTACACATACAAATGTTCAAGGAGGGCGGAGTCCCCCTGTTGCTGCTGCTGCTGGTGTATCGAAGATGCCTGTAAAAAGTCAGGATGGTGAAGATCCACCCCGAGTATATAACACACATACACATACATATGTTCAAGGAGGGCAGAGCCCCCCTGTTGCTGCTGCTGGTGTATCCGAGATGTGTTTAATGCGAGGATGGCGAGGACCCACCTGATGTATGTAATACACACAAACACACATGTTCAAGGAGGGCGGAGCCCCCCTGTTGCTGCTGCTGGTGTATCCGAGATGTGTTTAATGCGAGGATGGCGAGGACCCACCTGATGTATGTAATACATGTTCAATGAGGGCGGAGCCCCCCTGTTGCTGCTGCTGGTGTATCAGAGATTTGTTGTCCCGATAGTGAGGACCCACTAACCATGATCTATCTGTTGTGTCAATATATCCATATTATCTGAACATCCACCCGATGAGTTGTTCAAGGAGGGCGGAGGGGTAAAGTTAGGGATGTATCTTAAATAAGCATTCTCGGTGGTAGGCAACTTTTATTACATAATTCAAATATTTAAAAATTGTTAATATTTTAATAAAAATTAGACATGCAAGCATGTGCATGTAATATTTATTAATGTATGGTGGTTGCGCGTCGGGCGGTGAGCGGCGCGGCGGACGGTGGATGGAATGGGGTGGGCGGTTAGGTGTGTGGAGAGGTGATTGGTGATGGGAGATGTTCGGGATGAGGAGTAGAGAAAAGAGGAATGAAATTGGTGGTGCGATAAGGAAATGGGCCAATTGAACGAACGAACGGTAATTCGGTAATTAGAGAGCGTAATTTATTATTAACAATAATTGAGCGGTGAATTTGAAGCGAGGGTGGCGCCATCTCTTGGTTGTTGATTGAATAAATAATATATGTAAGTGATGAAGGCCGCGAAGGCCGCGATGATGATTAATATAGATACAATTCACAATTATATTGATTTTCATTGCTCCATCTCTTTGCGGATGGCCAAAATGCAGCTATCCGATGCGTAAGATAGGCAATCTCAAGTGCATCGTCGTATAGGTAGAATAAATTGATTAATTTGCATATGCAATTGGTAGCCGATTAGGAATTAATTAATAATTAACAATTTCTCCCGGTGGAGCGCCATCTATACGTCGATATGCGAACTCGATTCGACCGTTGATCACCTCCGTCATATTGAAATACATAACCTGCTGTTCTGTGTGCATCTTTTTTGTGTATGCAAGTGAGTATGTAATTAACGTTAATAATTGCAGTGCATATCAAAATAGGGTGTTGCTGGTCCTTCTGGTGCTGCTGCTGATGATAATGATGTTGTATTCTCTTGGATAATAAAATACATAACCTGGTGTTTTGACTGTGATTCATTTGTGTATGTAAGTAAGTAATTAATTAATTATCTAATGCTTATAATATTGTAGTTCACAACAAATTAGAGTGTTGCTGGTCCTTCTGCTGCTGCTGATGCTGTTAACAATGGAGTTCCAAACTCTCCGGGTGGATCAGCTCCCTGAGAAGGCTCTGGCCACTGCTGAAGACATTCCGGTGGTGCTGATGAACAACCCCTGTCCTCCTCCTCCTCCTCCTACACATAATAAAAGACATATCCTATTGTATGTTATTAATAATTGTAGGAAATCAATGCTGCTGCTATTGATGTCTCCCGAACACCTGCTGCACATTGAGCTGATCCAAGCCCCCAAGCTCCAGAGCTACCGATATGGATGAACAACCCCCTTAATAATTAAGGTATGCAACTTGATTGTTAATAATTACATGCATGTGCACATATTTATTATTGAATTAGACTCAATTGTTAATTATTAAGAGAAAAAATACTTCTTGGCTGGGATTCGAACCCGAAACTCCCGATCGGGAGCTGGCGACTCTACCACCGGGCTACGAGTCTTCTTACTTACCAGTTAATTTAGGCAGGGAGGTAGTCAGTAGGGCTGTATTTTGAGGGTGCATTCGCCGAGATAGGCAACTTTTTTTACTTAAATAATTCAAATATTCAATAATTAATCAACAATAATTTAATAATCGTGCTTGTGCACATGGTTCTTATTAATGTAGGTAGGTCGGGGGGGTGGGTTAGGTCTGTATTTTGAATATGCATTCTCGGTGGTAGGCAACTTTTATTACACAAATAATTCAAATATTCAATAATTAATCAACAATAATTTAATAATCGTGCATGTGCACATGGTTCTTATTAATGTAGGTAGGTCGGGGGGGTGGGTTAGGGTTGTATTTTGAATATGCATTCTCGGTGGTAGGCAACTTTTATTACACAAATAATTCAAATAATCGATAATTAATCAACAATAATTTAATAATCGTGCTTGTGCACATGGTACTTATTAATGTAGGTAGGTCGGTGGGGGGGTTAGGTCTGTATTTTGAATATGCATTCTCGGTGGTAGGCAACTTTTATTACACAAATAATTCAAATAATCAATAATTAATCAACAATAATTTAATAATCGTGCTTGTGTACATGGTACTTATTAATGTAGGTAGGTCGGTGGGGGGGTTAGGTCTGTATTTTGAATATGCATTCTCGGTGGTAGGCAACTTTTATTACACAAATTATTCAAATAATCAGGGTTGTATCTTGAATAAGCATACCCGGTGATTTGCAAAAAAAAGCTGATTCACAATGGGATTCGAACCCGAGACTCCCGATCGAGATGCAATGACCTCAACCACCGAGCTATAAGTTTCCTTCTTTAATGTTAATAATATTAGGGAATCAATGGGGGGGGGGCAAAGCCCCCCTCCCACCTGTAATGAGGCTAATTACTCTTCGTAATAATAACATACATTCTCAATTTTGTTATTAATTATGTAATTAACAAAAAAAACTGCTTTTGGACGTTTACCTATTTGGCTTGGGTGTGGGATTCGAACCCGAAACCCCTGGGCCACGAGTCGCCTCAGTTATTAGTTAATGTTTATAGTTTTAACAAGTCATTAGCTACCGCTTATGAGACTCATTACTCCTCGTAATAGTACATTCTCAATTGGCCCCTGGGCCACGAGTCGCCTCGTGACGTCATAATAAAAATACATAACCTAGTGTTTTTGGTGTTTTGTTGTCCGTACATGATTTCGGGGTATGTAACTAATTAATTAATTAATGTTTATAATATTGTAGTGCATTTGCTGCTTCTGCTGATGGTTTCTCTTGGATGTTAACAATGGAGTGTTGATGAGCAATTCCATGCTCTCTGGGTGGTGGTTCAGCAGCTCCCTTAGGAGGAGGCTCTGGCCACTGGTGAAGACATCCCAGTGACGAATAAAAGACAGGACCTATTGTTTTTGACTCTGTATTTTATGTGCATGCACAGTGGTATAATAAAACACATAACCTATTGTTGACTAATCATTTATTTATATTATAAATTAATGCTTATAATTGTAGGCACTCAGGGGGGGCAGAGCCCCCCTGCCGATGTTGATAATTATGATGATCTATCTGTTATGTAAACAATACCATTATGGTGAATGCCACAAAGTGAGCAGTTCCAAGCCCCCCCAGGTGGCTCAGCTCCCAGAAGTGGCTCAGCTCCCTGAAGTGGCTCTGCTCCCTGAAGTGGCTCTGCTCATCATGAAGATGGTGTTTCAGAGATGTAATTAATGTAGGATGTTGGGGGGGTCACACGATGAGCCCCCCCCCCGGGTGGCTCAGCTTCCTGAAGTGTCTGCTGACGGTGTATCGGAGATGTAATTGATGCAGGATGTTGGGGGGTCACACAATGAGCAGTTCCAAGCCCCCCCGGGTGTCTCAGCTCCCTGAAGTGGCTCTGCTGATGGCGTATCAGAGATTTAATTAATGCACAGACGGTGGGGGGTCACACAATGAGCAGTTCCAAGCCCCCCCCCGGGTGGTTCAGCTCCATGAAATTGTGGCTCTTCTAATTTAGAAGGTGTATCAGAGATGTAATTAGCGCAAGATGTTGAGGGGGTCACACGATGAGTCCCCCCGGGTGGCTCAGCTTCCTGAAGTGTCTCTGCTGACGGTGTATCAGAAATTTAATTAATGCACAGATGTTGGGGGGGTCACACAATGAGCAGTTCCAAGCCCCCCCGGGTGTCTCAGCTCCCTGAAGTGGCTCTTCTGATGAAGATGGTGTATCAGAGATTTAAACATTGCACAGATGTTGAGGGGGGTCACACACATTTCACAAGCCCCCCCGGGTGGTTCACCTCCATGAAGTGGTGGTGGTGGCTCTTCTAATTTAGAAGGTGTATCAGAGATGTAATTAATGCAAGATGTTGAGGGGGTCACACAATGAGCCCCCCCGCGGGTGGCTCAGCTTCCCGAGAGGGCTCTGCCCCCTCGGGCAGACCACCACCCCTCATTAGTTAACGTAGGTGGTTTGATCTGCATTTTGATTATGGGTATTCCCCAAAACGTTAACTCAATTGTTCACTTCTTTGTGTTTTTTGCAGAGTAGGCTTTAATTTAAATTGACCGTTGTTATGCTAATTCGTTTGATGCTAACTTCATGGTGACGCGCTGATTTGCACGAACTTCATAGTGACGCGCTGCTGATTTGCACGAACTTCATGATGACGCGCTAGAAAACCGCCAAATTTTCTCCGACGAACATGTGCTTCACGTATCTTCGGCGAATCGCCCGGTGTTGATGGGGGATAGGTGTTTGTGCAAAATGGCTTTAATAATTTTCAACTATAAAACAACAAGATGTGTGCTGTTTTTTTATATATGATGTACTTTTCTGTTCGTCACCAACGAAGACAGTGGTAGGTAACAACACTTCATCATTTTTTTCACGTTATTAATTCATGTTTACAGTTGCAGGAAATCTGCTGCTGGTGGTTCAGAGATGTGACTAAGATGTGCCAGGATGGTGAAGACCCACCCGATGTAATAATACGATATAAACATGTGTGAATGTTCAAGGAGGGAGGAGCAGCCCCCCTGTTGCTGCTGCCGGTGTATCGAAGATGCCCGTAAAAAGTCAGGATGGTGAAGATCCACCCGAGTATATAACACACATGCACATACAAGTGTTCAAGGAGGGTGGAGACCCCCTGTTGCTGCTGCTGCTGGTGTATCCGAGATGTGTTTAATGCCAGGATGGCGAGGACCCACCTGATGTATATAATAGATACACACATGTTCAAGGAGGGTGGAGCCCCCCTGTTGCTGATGCTGGTGTATCAGAGAAGTTTCCAAAGACTGGATGGCGAAGACCCACCCGATGTATGAAACACACACATGCGCATATAAATGTTCAAGGAGGGTGGAGCCCCCCTGTTGCTGCTGCTGTTGTATCCGAGATGTGTTTAATGCCAGGATGGCGAGGACCCACCTGATGTATATAATAGATACACACATGTTCAAGGAGGGTGGAGCCCCCCTGTTGCTGCTGCTGGTGTATCAGAGATGTTTCCAAAGACTGGATGGTGAAGACCCACCCGATGTATGAAACACACACATGCGCATATAAATGTTCAAGGAGGGTGGAGCCCCCCTGTTGCTGCTGCTGGTGTATCTGAGATGTGTTTAATGCGAGGATGGCGAGGACCCACCTGATGTATGTAATACACACACACTCATGTTCAAGGAGGGCGGAGCCCCCCTGTTGCTGCTGCTGGTGTATCCGAGATGTGTTTAATGCCAGGATGGCGAGGACCCACCTGATGTATATACACACACATACACACACGTTCAAGGAGGGCGGAGCCCCCCTGTTGGAGTATCAGAGATTTGTTGCCACAATAGTGAGGACCCACTGACCATGATCTATCTGTTTTCTTTCTATATATATATGCATATATATATGCATATATAAATATATATAGACTCTCTGAAGATCCACCTGATGAGCAGTTCCAAGGAGGGTGGAGCCCCCCTGCTGATGGTTTTGATGTATCTGTTATATACACAACCTAATGAGTTGCATTTCATATCTGTTATGTATATATATTTATATATAATCTCTGAACACCCACCCGATGAGCAGTTTCAAGGCCCCGGGTGGCTCAGCAGTCCCCTGCCCCAGCTGCTACCGATGATAACGATGTCTCTTGGATGTTGGATAAGCTGAAGCTGTAAACAATGGCTTGGCGCACATGAGCTCCATTCCGAAGACCTTTCCAGGGATGACCGACTTGCTTCTCTTCTCAGTCTGCATCTGCGAACACGAAGAACAGCCCCTATCCCTGTTTACTCCTCGTAATAATAAAAGACTGAATTGTTATTAATTGTTTTCAAAGCATTCTCGGAGGTAGGCAACTTCTATTACATAATTCAAAAAATTACACATGCAAGCATGTGCATGTAATCGATAATAATGTGGAGTACGACGCGAGCAATCGTGAAGTGCAGAGCTGAGTTAACCTCAATCGAGTAGATTGAGAGTACGTACGGGTAAGTGGTCTTCCCTGTGTGTTAAGTCCTAGACAGTAGTAGGAACGCGGTAGCGCTTGGGTAGGGATTGAGCCCTCATGGGCGAAAGATCGGGTGGCTGCCCTGGCAGCAAAGGGGAGCAGGCTCCTCCTGCCCCCCAATCGGTTACGGACCTCATAAATCTTATTGATTTAAACATAGAGTCAAATAAGGACTCCCCGCTAGCAGGTAAATTCTTTATTAACCAGGAAATTAGAAAAGCGCTCCCTGCCATCGTCAAAGAGGGCAAATATGTCAACGAAGACAGAAACACCATTATGCTCAGTAAAGAGATTCTTTCCGCGATATCAACCCTAATAAGCCCCCATTCTCTCCCCCCTAATTTGTACATGAGTAACGACAAAGGACCTTACATTATTCACGTAGAACCGGTAGACGCCGCAGTATCGATAAACTCCATGTCTCTTGGAAACAGACTAATTAAAGCCTCAATCAAGAAAATAATTAAGGTAGAAAGCAGAGGGAGAAATAGGGTAGCAGTGATTTTCCAAACTGCAGTTGCAGCCAACACCTTCATTCAGTCCGACTTCTTAGCAAAGGAAAAACTTAATGGATTTATCCCTTCCCACCTGATAAGTTGCAAGGGCATAGTGAGGGATATAGATAAAGAAATTTCAGAAAAGGAAATACTAGAAAACCTAAAATGCAGGGACGACAGGGAGATACTTAAGGTGGAACGAATTAACCGTAGAACTTCAGATGATCAGGGGGCAATTGTTTACCTACCTACAAACACTATCTTGGTCACATTTAGAGGGAAAACAATCCCAACCTCAGTTAACATCTTCTACAACCATAGAACCCCTCAAATTTATTTCCCCAAGGTTATCCAATGCTTCGGCTGCCTACGTTATGGGCACACAAAAAAAATATGCAAGAGTAGAGAAATTCGCTGTCCCGCCTGCGCGGAAGCGCACTCTAGACGACTGTCCAGCTAAACTCACTCCCACTTGTATACACTGTGGTGGCCCCCATTTTTCGAACGAAATTAACGTCCGTCTCTCGGAAAGAAGTTGTCCAGAATATATTAGGCAGAAGAACATTAAGGAAGCCATGGTCAAATATAATTACTCCTTCTTTGAAGCGGCAAATATGTTCAAACCAAAAAATATCCCGGCCAACACCAGGAGAGATTTTCCCTCGATTCTAACTAGAGAGGACTCCATTCCCAGCGAAGTAAATGTTAAATTACCGTCCAGTAAATCCTTTGCGGAAACAGCTGTAATCCCTCGTTCACACTCCCCCTCGTGGTTGCAATCTGCGTCATCAATCCGCAGTCTAGCGTGGGACCACGAAGATAGCAATCCCCCTAAAAGAAAGAGAGTGGCAGTAAAGTCACCTAGCCCCCATAAGCCAAAGTCAAGAATAAGGACTCAGAAACCTAAAGAAAGCAAAAAGCTGGCATACGCCACCGCCTCCTCCGAGGAAGATCTTAGCGAGGAATTCTTGGCCTCGATCTTCAAGCAACTTATCAAGACAATCACTAGTAAAGACGCAAAGAAAAATTCCAGATTCGCTCCAGCCATCAAGCTCCTAATTACTGCCATTAACCAACTTAAGTCGTCTATAGATACCAATGAATCCCAGGAATCTGAGTATTCTGAGTTGGAACGCTAGATCGTTCCACTCTAACCAATCAGCTTTACTCAACTGCGCCTATTCAAACAACATTGACATCATAACAATTAGCGAGACTTGGATCCGTCCAGGAACAAGAGTCTCGACTCCAGGGTACTCTGCTCTCCATAACCGCAGAGATGACGGCAAGGGGGGAGTTTCCATCCTTCTCTCCAATCGATTCAGGGGCTCTATGTGTGTCCCAGTTTTCGACCACCCAAGGCAGGCACAATTCGCGGTTATTCGGATTGCGGGGATTGATATTGTCTCCCTTTACGTTCCCCCGGACGTGTACATGGACAGACTATGCTGGGACCGTTTGGTGGGTACGTTGAGATCACCGTTCGTTCTAACGGGGGACTTCAATGCCCATCATCCTTATTGGGGCCATAACAGAGAGAACAGGAACGGTCGTGAGTTGGCATACATGATGGACAAACACAACTTGGTCATCATCAATGATATGCATCCAACCAGAATCGCATTTCCGAGATCTAGCCTGCTGGATCTGGTCCTGGTGACCGCGGACCTTGTTACCTCCTCCACCTCTCGGACACTCAGCGACACCTTGGGAAGCGACCATCTGCCGGTACTCTCCGTCATATCTCTGGACCACCGCCAACCACCGGAAAGGAACCCTAGACCGGTTCGTGGAGGCTCCATTTCCTATAAGAGGATCAATTGGCAAAATTACAGGTCGTTGGTCTCGGATGAAGTGATTCACTCGCCTGTGAACAACATTGATTCCTTCACGGATGTCCTGAGACGTACAGCTGGAATGTGCTCCCCGCAGACCGGCGGTTCTTTGCCCTGCAGACCTCCATGCCCGTGGTGGGACGCAGAGTGTAGTGCTGCGACGGCTAGAAGGAGCAGACTCCTTAGGATTTTTCACCGCACAGGGAGACTGGAACACCTGATCGCTGCGAGGCGGGTCATGGCGGAGACGCGGCGTCTGTTGAAACGTAAGAAGAGAGAGGGTTTCAGAGAGTTTTGTGGTTCTCTGGGTAGAGAATCTTCCACCTCTCTGGTCTGGAAAAAGATCAGAATCTTTAGCAGAAGAGTCCCTCGACTTATTCACCCAGATACATATGAACAACCATGGAGAGACCTCTTCCTCAGGATTCTTACGCCAGAAGAACCGCAAAGGGCTCTAATCAAACTTACTCCACTGCCATCCGAGGAGGATGACGTTCTTATCCACCCTATCAGAGCAGCCGAGATTGAACTTGTTCTCAATAAAACTAGGGACACAGCGGTGGGTCAGGACGAAATATCGTACGGTATGCTAAAGAATCTGGACGAGCATTGCAGGGGAATTCTGTGCGAGGAATTCAATACCATTTTGTCCTCCGGAATAACTCCCAGAAGTTGGAACAGGGTTACCATCATCCCTATACGTAAGGGCTCTTCACCTCAGGATGAGGCATCCAGCTACAGGCCTATCGCTCTAATCTCCTGTGTCAGGAAAACCTTCGAGGCAATTATCAAAAACAGGCTGGAGCGGTGGTCAGAGAGCAGAGGAATATTTCCTCCTAATGTTTCCGGCTTCCGCAAGGGTCGTTCTGCGGTTGACAATCTGTACACCCTTGTTGCTTCAATCTACAGGGTCCTATCTGGGAGGGAGCATTCTCTTGTGTGCTTCATTGACATCAAGGCTGCATATGATAACGTCTCTATTGTAAGACTGCAGGAAATTCTTGCCAATCTTCGTCTTCCATCCCGACTAGTCAATGTTATCATTGACCTAGTTTCGGAGAAGAACTTGCAGCTTGTTGGCGCAGACCCATCTCAGGGCAGACGTTCGTATAAGGGTCTACCCCAGGGAAGCCCTCTTAGCCCCCTCCTATTCAATCTATACATTAGAGAGATCAATGGGCTGGTAGGTGAGGGAGTCCAGGCTTTGATCTATGCCGACGACATAGCTCTCTATATAGGGGGCAAGAACATCGGCTCGCTTGCTGCGCGTATGACAGCAACACTAGGCCGCCTCCAAGAGTTCCTCGAGTACAGGAACCTTTCTCTGGTTCCCGAGAAAACGAAGTGTATGCTCTTCTCCAGAGGGAGACGTCTTCTGGATCCACTCGTCAGAATAGGGAGAGAAATAATAAGAGTGGTCGACAGCTACAGGTTCCTTGGCGTCTGGCTGGACGAGAGGTTGTCATGGGTTAGACAAGTGGGAAGTTTGGGACAGTCCTGCATGCAGGGCCTCAACATGATGAGAGCGGTCTCAGGTAGAGACTGGGGAGGGGAACCAAGTACCCTCCTATGCTTCTACCGGGCCTTTGTTTTATCTAGACTCGACTACGCGTGTGCATTATATTCCTTCTGCCCTAATACCTCGCTCACAGCTCTGGACAGAATCCAGAACCAGGCTCTTCGAATTTGCCTGGGTGCCCTCAAGTCGACGCCCATCAATGTACTGCATTCCGAGATGGGTTTGCCCCCGCTCAGGCTAAGAAGGATGAGACTCACAGTTCAGTACCTGACCAAAAGCATGTCAGTGGGCAGTACCTGCGTCGTCCCTGCCATTCGACAAGCCGCCGTAGCTTTCCGGGCTTCACCTTTCTGGATGGTCAGAGGAACCCCACTGCTGTTGCAGGGGTGGTGGGATTCCGAGGAGATGTCCACGAACATATATCCGGAGAACTTGTCTGACATCTTGTCTGCACCTACAGAAGATTTGACATTTGCTATTCCAATCTATAAGTTCCCCGAGGTATCTACTCACGCTCCAAAGTCCATGAACCAGGCTCTATACGACTTCGTTGCTGTCAACTTCCCCCGTCATGCTCAAATCTTCACGGACGGGTCAGTAAGATCACTTCCTGACTCGGCAACTTTTGGAGTCTTTATTCCATCTGCAAACTCCTCGGAGAGTGGCCGCCTGCCTAACCAAGCATCAATTCTCACGGCAGAACTGTTTGCATTATATAGAGCATGTTGTTTCGTCAGACATCGTCACTGGAAGGAGGTGGTAGTCTTCACGGACTCTGGAACTCCTCTCTATAGGAACGTTTTCTGGGAGGACGAACTATCTGGCGATCTGGATCAGAGCCTGTTGCAGAGATCTGTGGGAGGGGGGTATACACATTAAATTCTGCTGGATCCCCTCGCACAAAGGTATCCGGGATAAGGTATCAAGAATAAGCATTCTTGGAGGTAGGCAACTTTTATTACATAATTCAAATATTTAAAAATTATTAATATTTTAATAAAAATTACACATGCAAGCATGTGCATGTAATCGTTATTAATGTTGGTATGTTGGGGGGGGGGGTTTAGGGATGTATCTTGAATAAGCATTCCCGGTGATTTGCAAAAAAAAGCTGCTTCACATTGGGATTCGAACCCGAGACTCCCGAATTGACCATTGATATGCTAATTCGTTTGATGCTAACTTCATGGTGACGCGCTGATTTGCACGAACTTCATGATGACGCGCTAGAAAACCGCCAAATTTTCTCCGACGAACATGTGCTTCACGTATCTTCGGCGAATCGCCCGGTGTTGATGGGGGATAGGTGTTTGTGCAAAATGGCTTTAATAATTTTCAACTATAAAACAACAAGATGTGTGCTGTTTTTTTATAGATAATATACTTATCCGTTCGTGACCAACGAAGACAGTGGTAGGTAACAACACTTCATCATTTTTTTCACGTTATTAATTCATGTTTACAGTTGCAGGAAGTCTGCTGCTGGTGTTATCAGAGATGTGTCTAAGATGTGCCAGGATGGTGAAGACCCACCCGATGTAATAATACGATATAAACATGTGTGAATGTTCAAGGAGGGAGGAGCAGCCCCCCTGTTGCTGCTGCTGCTGGTGTATCGAAGATGCCCGTAAAAAGTCAGGATGGTGAAGATCCACCCGAGTATATAACATATACACATACATATTTTCAAGGAGGGCGGAGCCCCCCTGTTGCTGCTACTGGTGTATCAGAGATGTATCTAATGGCACGATGGTTAAAACAAACAAAAAAACAACTACATGTTCAAGGAGGGCGGAGCCCCCCTGTTGCTGCTGCTAGTGTATCCGAGATGTGTTTAATGCGAGGATGGCGAGGACCCACCTGATGTATATAATAGATACACACACATGTTCAAGGAGGGCAGAGCCCCCTGTTGCTGCCGTTGGTGTATCAGAGATTTGTTGTCCCGATAGTGAGGACCCACTAACCATGATCTATCTGTTGTGTCAATATATCCATATTATCTGAACATCCACCCGATGAGTTGTTCAAGGAGGGTGGAGCCCCCTGCTGATGGTTTTGATGTATCTGTTATGTATACAACCTAATGAGTTGCATCTCTCATATATGTATATATATATATGTATATAATCTCTGAACACCCACCCGATGAGCAGTTCCAAGGCCCCGGGTGGCTCAGTTCGCCTCTGGCGTTCAAAAAATGAGAAGATGATCTATCTTGTATGTATACATATATAAATATACATGTATGCATATATATATGCTTATATGTATATGTATATATATATACACACTGAATACCGATCCGATGAGCAGTTCCCCTGCCCCAGCTGCTACCGATGATAACGATGTCTCTTGGATGTTGGATAAGCTGAAGCTGTAAACAATGGCTTGGCGCACATGAGCTCCATTCCGAAGACCTTTCCACGGATGACCGACTTGCTTCTCTTCTCAGTCTGCATCTGCGAACACGAAGAACAGCCCCTATCCCTGTTTACTCCTCGTAATAATAAAAGACTGTATTGTTATTAATTGTTTTCAAAGCATTCTCGGAGGGAGGCAACTTCTATTACATAATTCAAAAAATTACACATGCAAGCATGTGCATGTAATCGATAATAATGTTGGTAGGTAAGGCGGGGGGGTGGGTTAGGTAAGTATCAAGAATAAGCATTCTCGGTGGTAGGCAACTTTTATTACATAATTCAAATATTTAAAAATTGTTAATATTTTAATAAAAATTACACATGCAAGCATGTGCATGTAATCGTTATTAATGTTGGTAGGTTGGGGGGGGGGGTGGTTTAGGGTTGTATCTTGAATAAGCATTCCCGGTGATTTGCAAAAAAAAAGCTGCTTCACATTGGGATTCGAACCCGAGACTCCCGAATTGACCGTTGATATGCTATTTCGTTTGATGCTAACTTCATGGTGACGCGCTGATTTGCACGAACTTCATGGTGACGCGCTGCTGATTTGCACGAACTTCATGATGACGCGCTAGAAAACCGCCAAATTTTCTCCGACGAACATGTGCTTCACGTATCTTCGACGAATCTCCCGGTGTTGATGGGGGATAGGTGTTTGTGCAAAATGGCTTTAATAATTTTCAACTATAAAACAACAAGATGTGCTGTTCTTTTAATATAATATTGTTACCTGTTCGTCACCAACACTTCATCATTTTTTTCACGTTATTAATTCATGTTTACAGTTGCAGGAAGTCTGCTGCTGGTGTTATCAGAGATGTGTCTAAGATGTGCCAGGATGGTGAAGATCCACCCGATGTAATAATAAGGATATAAGCATATGTGAATGTTCAAGGAGGGAGGAGCAGCCCCCCGTTGCTGCTGCTGTTGGTGTATCCGAGAAGTGTTCAGTGCGAGGCGGCGAGGACCCTCCCGATGTATATAACACATACAAGTGTTCAAGGAGGGTGGAGCCCCCCTGTTGCTGCTGCTGGTGTATCCGAGATGTGTTTAATGCGAGGATGGCGAGGACCCACCTGATGTATATTACACATACAAATGTTCAAGGAGGGCGGAGTCCCCCTGTTGCTGCTGCTGCTGGTGTATCGAAGATGCCTGTAAAAAGTCAGGATGGTGAAGATCCACCCCGAGTATATAACACACATACACATACATATGTTCAAGGAGGGCAGAGCCCCTCTGTTGCTGCTGCTGGTGTATCCGAGATGTGTTTAATGCGAGGATGGCGAGGACCCACCTGATGTATGTAATACATGTTCAATGAGGGCGGAGCCCCCCTGTTGCTGCTGCTGGTGTATCAGAGATTTGTTGTCCCAATAGTGAGGACCCACTAACCATGATCTATCTGTTGTGTCAATATATCCATATTATCTGAACATCCACCCGATGAGTTGTTCAAGGAGGGTGGAGCCCCCTGCTGATGGTTTTGATGTATCTGTTATATATACAACCTAATGAGTTGCATTTCATATCTGTTATGTATACATATATATATATATATATATATGCATATATATATGCATATATAAATTTATATAGACTCTCTGAAGACCCACCTGATGAGCAGTTCCAAGGAGGGTGGAGCCCCCCTGCTGATGGTTTTGATGTATCTGTTATGTTTACAACCTAATGAGTTGTATTTCATATTTGTTATGTATATATATTTGTATATAATCTCTGAACACCCACCCGATGAGCAGTTCCAAGGCCCCGGGTAGCTCAGCTGTTCCCCTGCCCCAGCTGCTACCGATGATAACGATGTCTCTTGGATGTTAGATAAGCTGAAGCTGTAAACAATGGCTTGGTGCACATGAGCTCCATTCCGAAGACCTTTCCAGGGATGACCGACTTGCTTCTCTTCTCAGTCTGCATCTGCGAACACGAAGAACAGCCCCTATCCCTGTTTACACCTCGTAATAATAAAAGACTGAATTGTTATTAATTATTTTCAAAGCATTCTCGGAGGTAGGCAACTTCTATTACATAATTCAAAAAATTACACATACAAGCATGTGCATGTAATCGATAATAATGTTGGTAGTTAAGGCGGGGGGGTGGCTTAGGGAAGTATCAAGAATAAGCATTCTCGGTGGTAGGCAACTTTTATTACATAATTCAAATATTTAAAAATTGTTAATATTTTAATAAAAATTACACATGCAAGCATGTGCATGTAATCGATAATAATGTTGATTGGTAAGGCGGTGGTGGGTTAGGGAAGTATCAAGAATAAGCATTCGCGGTGATTTGCAAGAAAAAAAGACGCTTGGCTGGGATTCGAAACCAAAACCTCTGGGCGACGAGTCGCCTTAGTTATTAGTTAATGTTTATAGTTTTAAGAAGACAAGGGGGGTGAAGCCCCCCTGCTTCTGCTGCCGCTAATCTTCGCAATAATAAAATACACTCAATTGTTGTTAATTATTAAAAAAAGAAAAAATGCTTGGCTCGGATTCGAACCCGAGACTTCCAATCGGGAGGTGGTTACTCTAACAACCGCGCTATGAGTATACTCAGATAATTCTATAATTTAGAAGACATAGGGGGGGCGAAGCCCCCCCCCTGGTGATTTTTTTTTTGACATTTTTAGGTTAGGTTAGGTTGTTAGAAATATGGTCAGGATGTCGAATAAAATAATTCTTATATGGAACTTTGTATTGATAAGGCTTCAATGGTAAGTAGTATCGTTGGCAGAGCGCGCTATAGTTGTGTTAGACTCGGAGCGCGAGCCACAACTGTCGCTTGGATCTGCTTAAGTCTCCCATGGTTTCAGTACTTCTGGTGGTAATGCAAGTCCTTCTGTTGGCAATGCCGTATATAGGAGCGCCCTCTCTTGGTAGTTCAGCATAAGTGTAGTCCGTAATCCAAATATATCTAACACGGCCATCCTGACAATCGTCACGCTCTCGGGGCGATTCAAATTCTCAATCCCCTTGATAAAGCTCCTACGGCAAAACATCATTCCGATTGCAAACACCATTACCATCATCAGACTTAGAATCCCCATCACCTGAATCAGTCAAGCAAATACAATAAGAACAATATCTGAAGCAGATAATCATCAAGCATTTTCCAATATCTCAAAATTCATAATCAGTAGTCATCACAAAACAATAAAAGCAGTATATATCATCAGTATATCAACAAAACAATCACAAAATTCAAAGAAACTGGTCAAGTATCATCAGCAACTGAAGAAATCTGTATCTAATAAATAGAATATCTGCAATATTCTATTGTTCATAAATCCAATATGAAATATAAATATCTCACAAATAAAATACAATCAAATAAATAAATCTGGAACTACCACAGCATCTGTAGACGTCAATATCAAATTCACTGAAATATCGCAGCATCCAATACAATCTGTATCTAAACAAAACAACATATAAATAAACTAATTCCAAAATATCAATATATAATCATCAATAATCATATCAATCTGTCATAGTCATGGTCAATCAAATATCAACAATATCTCGTCAGATCTTGTCACAACTCGTTGCAATCTCTCAAATTCGTATAGTCTTATAATACTCATGCCAACTACTATCAACAAATATCATAAAGCCATCTCAATCTTTTCTAAACCATCATAATCCATTCCAAAGCCATCTCAATCAATACTAAATCATTCAAAAGCCAACATACTTTCTCAGATCACTTGGCATCACAATGCCATGCACTCTCAAATCATTAGGCATCACAATGCCATATCATACCGTTGGACATATCACAATGCCATATCATTCCGTTGGACATATCACAATGCCATATCATTCCGTTGGACATATCACAATGCCATATCATTCCGTTGGACATATCACAATGCCATATCATTCCGTTGGACACATCACAGTGCCATCTCAAATATCAACAACTAATTATAATAAGAAAGGCAATCTTCATGTCACACATTAGACGATCACAAAGCCCTCCCAATTATAATAACTACAAATTCCAGAACTATAAGTATAAGGCAGTATTCACTATATTGCATAATAACTTGTAACACAACTGGAGTGTCCAATTCATTATGATAGTATCAACTATCCTACGTTACAGTAGAACATGGAATCTTTCACGGTAAATTGTCTTACGAGAGCTCAACAGAGACCCGAAAGATATCATATTGCAGCAATGAGGACGTTAGACAACAGGCAACATGGTCGTATTCCATGAAGTCACGGTCAACATTGTGTCAGTTAAGAAATCGCATCAGCCCGGTATAATTGAACTCAATGTAATAACTTAAAGGAAATAACACTTCAAACGAACCTCGGCTCGCGACAATGCAACTAGTGCTTTGCTCGTGTAACATATCAGATAACAAATTATATCATCAATGTGTCATTCAATGTAATACAACAATCTCTTCGAGAATAAATGCATCAATTGAAGGAAAATTTAGCTAAGGAAGAAATCATTAGTTGACATTTCTCCATCTTCCACATTCATTTATAGAAATGTTGCTACAACGTGGTATGAATCACAAAATCACCACTTAATTTTAACAGACTTAACTTTCAGGAATGCGGTGAGCTTTCTGTTTGTCCACAACCATAAATTTCGTCATAAATTCCTGGAGATTCCATATTGGTTTATATCGCAGTATCAAGGTTTTTCCATTAGGCGTCAGTTGTATTTTCCATAGTTGGGTCGATCAATCTGCAGTGACTTCTGCTTGAATTCGCAGGCATACTTGGTACAGTACTTAAAAGCTCCATTGTTTTTCTCGAAAATAAGAAACATAATATTAGAAACATAATTTCTCACATATAATAAAAATCATAATCGATCATTTTCCACACTAGACAGACAATGTGGACGTTCCTTTTTTTTTACATTAAAAAAAATAATAAAAAACTTGAAACGTGTTTCTAGAAAATTATATATCTAAGAATATTGTCATGGCTGACCATTTTAATATCATCCATTGTATGATTGTTATGAATATTTGAGTGGCCTAAGAATTCTTTCCTTATTATTGTCACGTATACTCAAAATATACAAACGAATACGTATGTGCGCCCAATCTTTGTTTATCAACATTGTTTATTTTAATACTTATTGAATAATATTTCTAGCTCTCAAGAGTATTTTGTCTAGCCAAAGCGAAGTCACTGAATTCTTTGAATACCATTAATTATTAAATTTACGACCCCCAAGCTGACAGATCTAAGGCGTGCGACCACCAACTTCGACAATGTACTGTCATGTCTGACCATTTTATTAATTATTGTACAGTTAATATGTTTATTCATTGGGCCTACCAAATTCTACTTAATTATTAGAACCCAAGCATTGCGTGTCCGTTATTTTGTACATATTTTCAGGAATGCGACCATCAACACAAACTGAAACTTCATAGGTCGTAAACATTTGGGTCTACACAGATAAAGAAACCTCATACCCTTTTTGAAATGAACAGATTTTTGTATAATATAATTTAGTCTTAGTTGGAGGGCTATGGGAAGAACATACTTCCTAATTATTAATTCTAAGAGACGAATTACCTCTTAGTTGATAAACCATGAGATCAACACTTGTCTAGTTGACTTTTCAATAAAAACACTACTTTAAACAATAAAGTTATTTTAGAATATTGTTTTTAATATTCAAAAATCCCTCCAAGATTCCACAACTACGTAATTACGAGATAATCCACGGTGTCTTAAGAGAAAATCCATTTCAGGACACAATATATTCAAATTTCAACTAGCATTGGGACTTCATTCTCCAATGTAAATAATCAATAGAACGATTACAAAGCCATTTTTTTTTTTGTTAGTGTAAACATTATATAGTATAAACACTGAAACTCATTTATATTCAGATGAATACATTATCGCCTAAATAAACTAAAGCAGAGCTCGCTTAAATAAATAGAGACAAAGAAGACATTTCTTTTGCACGCTGGAAAACTGTTGACTCTTAGCGAGGCCAAATGGCATACGTCAGAATTCGTATAAAACATCCTGCGTTACCCCAATATTATTCTAAATTCAATTATATCCTTCAAATCATAAATTGGAATAATTACAGCACTGCGTTTAATAAAGAGCAAAATATATAGTGAACACAATCTGATTTTGTAAAGTTCCGGTTTAAACATGAACTTCTACTTAATTTTAATTCGGTTCAATATTTCAAAAGACACTTTTTGTGTTTTGCAGCTACATCTGTTTAATATTTTGAAAGTCTGAGTTTATGTCAAGTGTCCCTGAGTCTACCTTAAGTGCATATAAGTTTACGTTAAGTTCATTTGAGTCTGCGTTAAGTGTTTTCTGCTTATAATCAACATCTTATCCCGTATCAATTTTGAAGTTATTCACGTTGTTTATATTATCGACTTTATTATTTAGTTCACACGCGTCTTCTGCGTCTATAAATTCCATAATTCAGCCTTACGAAGAATAAATAAATAATTTTAAATTCAGAGCATTTTAAAAGTTGTTACTTGTATTTCACTTGTATTTCATGTATTTCACTCTAAATGAATGTTAGTTAATTACATAAAGATTCAATAGAACATTAGTACATAATTATTACTTCTCTAATTTCCTTTTTATTCCGTGATATAAAGTTTGTGTTCATTGAGTCGTACGCAATCAACATGTAGGAGTGGAAATCACTCACCACAAAATTAACAGCTCTAAGGGTCACAAATCAAACCAATTGTGGTACCCTTTTTTTTGCGTGAGAACTATACTTAGGATGGTGTGATAATATACATAAGTTCATTTGTGTATAGCTAAACTAAACACACTTAAAAGAAGTGTGAACAAGTACAACCACTATGTATAGTGATTATATAATCTTCTTCAACGGATTCATAATTATATCCATTGCAATTTCCAAATATATAAAACATTATATGAAGGTGTTACAACAAAAGATTCAACTAATACGAAGGACCATTGGCCATAAGTATTTCCATCCAGTCTTAATTTAGTTTAACTAATATACTGTTTAACTTATTCTCAAATTTTGTTTTTATCTAATATGTTCTATCAAATAAGAACCTGCTCGAAACAAAGAACAAATGGATGTCTTTTCTTATATTTTATTGCAAAATAATTCTTTTCAAATAAAACAAACAATAAACACGACGTTCCCAAACTGAATAGAGCCTTTGTTATATTTTCTATCTACGTAGCTACCCAAGTTTACGTTTCAATTCCATACAATATAAACAACGGATTTGATCACACGAGCGTCGAATATTATCACGTGTAGAATCTTCAAGATAATAACTATAAGCAATCTTCCAGAAACAAAACGTAGTTTATTTAAAACTATTCTGGCTCTCAACCATAAATAACAAGTTTTTGATTTGTAACGCAGCAAACCACTAAACAAAATAAAGGAATCGGTGAAGCCTCGTTCAATTCGCTCTAATCAATTCAAATTATCATTACAAATTACAAAAACCAAATTTCGCAACGCAAGTTATTTTCAACTTAACAGCTTTTCACTGAAATATGTAGCAAACTCTGACGAACTAGGTTTTCGTAATTTATATCAATTTTTCGTACAGGAAGATACTCTCACCGTTTGAATTCCTTCGCAGTCAGTCGCGTCCAATTAGATCAACGCAATCCCTCGCACCCATTCGATTGAATCAACCCAATTCGGTGGTTGTTGGATCGAAAGTCGGCAATATTACTGATTCGTCGAAGCTCCTTTGACGTCCCCTCAAGAAAACTCCGCAAGTTGGGTCAGGAACATTTCTCTTCTTGAAGAACTTGGCATATTTTTTTGAAAAAATTTCCGTCATTTCGTATTCCTATTCGAAACTTGTGTAACGGAGTTGCATCCCACTTCTGATGTTAGAAATATGGTCAGGATGTCGAATAAAATAATTCTTATATGGAACTTTGTATTGATAAGGCTTCAATGGTAAGTAGTATCGTTGGCAGAGCGCGCTATAGTTGTGTTAGACTCGGAGCGCGAGCCACAACTGTCGCTTGGATCTGCTTAAGTCTCCCATGGTTTCAGTACTTCTGGTGGTAATGCAAGTCCTTCTGTTGGCAATGCCGTATATAGGAGCGCCCTCTCTTGGTAGTTCAGCATAGTGTAGTCCGTAATCCAAATATATCTAACATAGGTTGTTAACATAGGTTAGGTTAGGTTAGGTTAGGTTAGGTTAGGTTAGGTTAGGTTAGGTTAGGTTAGGTTAGGTTAGGTTAGGTTAGGTTAGGTTAGGTTAGGTTAGGTTAGGTTAGGTTAGGTTAGGTTAGGTTAGGTTAGGTTAGGTTAGGTTAGGTTAGGTTAGGTTAGGTTAGGTTAGGTTAGGTTAGGTTAGGTTAGGTTAGGTTAGGTTAGGTTAGGTTAGGTTAGGTTAGGTTAGGTTAGGTTAGGTTAGGTTAGGTTAGGTTAGGTTAGGTTAGGTTAGGTTAGGTTAGGTTAGGTTAGGTTAGGTTAGGTTAGGTTAGGTTAGGTTAGGTTAGGTTAGGTTAGGTTAGGTTAGGTTAGGTTAGGTTAGGTTAGGTTAGGTTAGGTTAGGTTAGGTTAGGTTAGGTTAGGTTAGGTTAGGTTAGGTTAGGTTAGGTTAGGTTAGGTTAGGTTAGGTTAGGTTAGGTTAGGTTAGGTTAGGTTAGGTTAGGTTAGGTTAGGTTAGGTTAGGTTAGGTTAGGTTAGGTTAGGTTAGGTTAGGTTAGGTTAGGTTAGGTTAGGTTAGGTTAGGTTAGGTTAGGTTAGGTTAGGTTAGGTTAGGTTAGGTTAGGTTAGGTTAGGTTAGGTTAGGTTAGGTTAGGTTAGGTTAGGTTAGGTTAGGTTAGGTTAGGTTAGGTTAGGTTAGGTTAGGTTAGGTTAGGTTAGGTTAGGTTAGGTTAGGTTAGGTTAGGTTAGGTTAGGTTAGGTTAGGTTAGGTTAGGTTAGGTTAGGTTAGGTTAGGTTAGGTTAGGTTAGGTTAGGTTAGGTTAGGTTAGGTTAGGTTAGGTTAGGTTAGGTTAGGTTAGGTTAGGTTAGGTTAGGTTAGGTTAGGTTAGGTTAGGTTAGGTTAGGTTAGGTTAGGTTAGGTTAGGTTAGGTTAGGTTAGGTTAGGTTAGGTTAGGTTAGGTTAGGTTAGGTTAGGTTAGGTTAGGTTAGGTTAGGTTAGGTTAGGTTAGGTTAGGTTAGGTTAGGTTAGGTTAGGTTAGGTTAGGTTAGGTTAGGTTAGGTTAGGTTAGGTTAGGTTAGGTTAGGTTAGGTTAGGTTAGGTTAGGTTAGGTTAGGTTAGGTTAGGTTAGGTTAGGTTAGGTTAGGTTAGGTTAGGTTAGGTTAGGTTAGGTTAGGTTAGGTTAGGTTAGGTTAGGTTAGGTTAGGTTAGGTTAGGTTAGGTTAGGTTAGGTTAGGTTAGGTTAGGTTAGGTTAGGTTAGGTTAGGTTAGGTTAGGTTAGGTTAGGTTAGGTTAGGTTAGGTTAGGTTAGGTTAGGTTAGGTTAGGTTAGGTTAGGTTAGGTTAGGTTAGGTTAGGTTAGGTTAGGTTAGGTTAGGTTAGGTTAGGTTAGGTTAGGTTAGGTTAGGTTAGGTTAGGTTAGGTTAGGTTAGGTTAGGTTAGGTTAGGTTAGGTTAGGTTAGGTTAGGTTAGGTTAGGTTAGGTTAGGTTAGGTTAGGTTAGGTTAGGTTAGGTTAGGTTAGGTTAGGTTAGGTTAGGTTAGGTTAGGTTAGGTTAGGTTAGGTTAGGTTAGGTTAGGTTAGGTTAGGTTAGGTTAGGTTAGGTTAGGTTAGGTTAGGTTAGGTTAGGTTAGGTTAGGTTAGGTTAGGTTAGGTTAGGTTAGGTTAGGTTAGGTTAGGTTAGGTTAGGTTAGGTTAGGTTAGGTTAGGTTAGGTTAGGTTAGGTTAGGTTAGGTTAGGTTAGGTTAGGTTAGGTTAGGTTAGGTTAGGTTAGGTTAGGTTAGGTTAGGTTAGGTTAGGTTAGGTTAGGTTAGGTTAGGTTAGGTTAGGTTAGGTTAGGTTAGGTTAGGTTAGGTTAGGTTAGGTTAGGTTAGGTTAGGTTAGGTTAGGTTAGGTTAGGTTAGGTTAGGTTAGGTTAGGTTAGGTTAGGTTAGGTTAGGTTAGGTTAGGTTAGGTTAGGTTAGGTTAGGTTAGGTTAGGTTAGGTTAGGTTAGGTTAGGTTAGGTTAGGTTAGGTTAGGTTAGGTTAGGTTAGGTTAGGTTAGGTTAGGTTAGGTTAGGTTAGGTTAGGTTAGGTTAGGTTAGGTTAGGTTAGGTTAGGTTAGGTTAGGTTAGGTTAGGTTAGGTTAGGTTAGGTTAGGTTAGGTTAGGTTAGGTTAGGTTAGGTTAGGTTAGGTTAGGTTAGGTTAGGTTAGGTTAGGTTAGGTTAGGTTAGGTTAGGTTAGGTTAGGTTAGGTTAGGTTAGGTTAGGTTAGGTTAGGTTAGGTTAGGTTAGGTTAGGTTAGGTTAGGTTAGGTTAGGTTAGGTTAGGTTAGGTTAGGTTAGGTTAGGTTAGGTTAGGTTAGGTTAGGTTAGGTTAGGTTAGGTTAGGTTAGGTTAGGTTAGGTTAGGTTAGGTTAGGTTAGGTTAGGTTAGGTTAGGTTAGGTTAGGTTAGGTTAGGTTAGGTTAGGTTAGGTTAGGTTAGGTTAGGTTAGGTTAGGTTAGGTTAGGTTAGGTTAGGTTAGGTTAGGTTAGGTTAGGTTAGGTTAGGTTAGGTTAGGTTAGGTTAGGTTAGGTTAGGTTAGGTTAGGTTAGGTTAGGTTAGGTTAGGTTAGGTTAGGTTAGGTTAGGTTAGGTTAGGTTAGGTTAGGTTAGGTTAGGTTAGGTTAGGTTAGGTTAGGTTAGGTTAGGTTAGGTTAGGTTAGGTTAGGTTAGGTTAGGTTAGGTTAGGTTAGGTTAGGTTAGGTTAGGTTAGGTTAGGTTAGGTTAGGTTAGGTTAGGTTAGGTTAGGTTAGGTTAGGTTAGGTTAGGTTAGGTTAGGTTAGGTTAGGTTAGGTTAGGTTAGGTTAGGTTAGGTTAGGTTAGGTTAGGTTAGGTTAGGTTAGGTTAGGTTAGGTTAGGTTAGGTTAGGTTAGGTTAGGTTAGGTTAGGTTAGGTTAGGTTAGGTTAGGTTAGGTTAGGTTAGGTTAGGTTAGGTTAGGTTAGGTTAGGTTAGGTTAGGTTAGGTTAGGTTAGGTTAGGTTAGGTTAGGTTAGGTTAGGTTAGGTTAGGTTAGGTTAGGTTAGGTTAGGTTAGGTTAGGTTAGGTTAGGTTAGGTTAGGTTAGGTTAGGTTAGGTTAGGTTAGGTTAGGTTAGGTTAGGTTAGGTTAGGTTAGGTTAGGTTAGGTTAGGTTAGGTTAGGTTAGGTTAGGTTAGGTTAGGTTAGGTTAGGTTAGGTTAGGTTAGGTTAGGTTAGGTTAGGTTAGGTTAGGTTAGGTTAGGTTAGGTTAGGTTAGGTTAGGTTAGGTTAGGTTAGGTTAGGTTAGGTTAGGTTAGGTTAGGTTAGGTTAGGTTAGGTTAGGTTAGGTTAGGTTAGGTTAGGTTAGGTTAGGTTAGGTTAGGTTAGGTTAGGTTAGGTTAGGTTAGGTTAGGTTAGGTTAGGTTAGGTTAGGTTAGGTTAGGTTAGGTTAGGTTAGGTTAGGTTAGGTTAGGTTAGGTTAGGTTAGGTTAGGTTAGGTTAGGTTAGGTTAGGTTAGGTTAGGTTAGGTTAGGTTAGGTTAGGTTAGGTTAGGTTAGGTTAGGTTAGGTTAGGTTAGGTTAGGTTAGGTTAGGTTAGGTTAGGTTAGGTTAGGTTAGGTTAGGTTAGGTTAGGTTAGGTTAGGTTAGGTTAGGTTAGGTTAGGTTAGGTTAGGTTAGGTTAGGTTAGGTTAGGTTAGGTTAGGTTAGGTTAGGTTAGGTTAGGTTAGGTTAGGTTAGGTTAGGTTAGGTTAGGTTAGGTTAGGTTAGGTTAGGTTAGGTTAGGTTAGGTTAGGTTAGGTTAGGTTAGGTTAGGTTAGGTTAGGTTAGGTTAGGTTAGGTTAGGTTAGGTTAGGTTAGGTTAGGTTAGGTTAGGTTAGGTTAGGTTAGGTTAGGTTAGGTTAGGTTAGGTTAGGTTAGGTTAGGTTAGGTTAGGTTAGGTTAGGTTAGGTTAGGTTAGGTTAGGTTAGGTTAGGTTAGGTTAGGTTAGGTTAGGTTAGGTTAGGTTAGGTTAGGTTAGGTTAGGTTAGGTTAGGTTAGGTTAGGTTAGGTTAGGTTAGGTTAGGTTAGGTTAGGTTAGGTTAGGTTAGGTTAGGTTAGGTTAGGTTAGGTTAGGTTAGGTTAGGTTAGGTTAGGTTAGGTTAGGTTAGGTTAGGTTAGGTTAGGTTAGGTTAGGTTAGGTTAGGTTAGGTTAGGTTAGGTTAGGTTAGGTTAGGTTAGGTTAGGTTAGGTTAGGTTAGGTTAGGTTAGGTTAGGTTAGGTTAGGTTAGGTTAGGTTAGGTTAGGTTAGGTTAGGTTAGGTTAGGTTAGGTTAGGTTAGGTTAGGTTAGGTTAGGTTAGGTTAGGTTAGGTTAGGTTAGGTTAGGTTAGGTTAGGTTAGGTTAGGTTAGGTTAGGTTAGGTTAGGTTAGGTTAGGTTAGGTTAGGTTAGGTTAGGTTAGGTTAGGTTAGGTTAGGTTAGGTTAGGTTAGGTTAGGTTAGGTTAGGTTAGGTTAGGTTAGGTTAGGTTAGGTTAGGTTAGGTTAGGTTAGGTTAGGTTAGGTTAGGTTAGGTTAGGTTAGGTTAGGTTAGGTTAGGTTAGGTTAGGTTAGGTTAGGTTAGGTTAGGTTAGGTTAGGTTAGGTTAGGTTAGGTTAGGTTAGGTTAGGTTAGGTTAGGTTAGGTTAGGTTAGGTTAGGTTAGGTTAGGTTAGGTTAGGTTAGGTTAGGTTAGGTTAGGTTAGGTTAGGTTAGGTTAGGTTAGGTTAGGTTAGGTTAGGTTAGGTTAGGTTAGGTTAGGTTAGGTTAGGTTAGGTTAGGTTAGGTTAGGTTAGGTTAGGTTAGGTTAGGTTAGGTTAGGTTAGGTTAGGTTAGGTTAGGTTAGGTTAGGTTAGGTTAGGTTAGGTTAGGTTAGGTTAGGTTAGGTTAGGTTAGGTTAGGTTAGGTTAGGTTAGGTTAGGTTAGGTTAGGTTAGGTTAGGTTAGGTTAGGTTAGGTTAGGTTAGGTTAGGTTAGGTTAGGTTAGGTTAGGTTAGGTTAGGTTAGGTTAGGTTAGGTTAGGTTAGGTTAGGTTAGGTTAGGTTAGGTTAGGTTAGGTTAGGTTAGGTTAGGTTAGGTTAGGTTAGGTTAGGTTAGGTTAGGTTAGGTTAGGTTAGGTTAGGTTAGGTTAGGTTAGGTTAGGTTAGGTTAGGTTAGGTTAGGTTAGGTTAGGTTAGGTTAGGTTAGGTTAGGTTAGGTTAGGTTAGGTTAGGTTAGGTTAGGTTAGGTTAGGTTAGGTTAGGTTAGGTTAGGTTAGGTTAGGTTAGGTTAGGTTAGGTTAGGTTAGGTTAGGTTAGGTTAGGTTAGGTTAGGTTAGGTTAGGTTAGGTTAGGTTAGGTTAGGTTAGGTTAGGTTAGGTTAGGTTAGGTTAGGTTAGGTTAGGTTAGGTTAGGTTAGGTTAGGTTAGGTTAGGTTAGGTTAGGTTAGGTTAGGTTAGGTTAGGTTAGGTTAGGTTAGGTTAGGTTAGGTTAGGTTAGGTTAGGTTAGGTTAGGTTAGGTTAGGTTAGGTTAGGTTAGGTTAGGTTAGGTTAGGTTAGGTTAGGTTAGGTTAGGTTAGGTTAGGTTAGGTTAGGTTAGGTTAGGTTAGGTTAGGTTAGGTTAGGTTAGGTTAGGTTAGGTTAGGTTAGGTTAGGTTAGGTTAGGTTAGGTTAGGTTAGGTTAGGTTAGGTTAGGTTAGGTTAGGTTAGGTTAGGTTAGGTTAGGTTAGGTTAGGTTAGGTTAGGTTAGGTTAGGTTAGGTTAGGTTAGGTTAGGTTAGGTTAGGTTAGGTTAGGTTAGGTTAGGTTAGGTTAGGTTAGGTTAGGTTAGGTTAGGTTAGGTTAGGTTAGGTTAGGTTAGGTTAGGTTAGGTTAGGTTAGGTTAGGTTAGGTTAGGTTAGGTTAGGTTAGGTTGGTTAGGTTAGGTTAGGTTAGGTTAGGTTAGGTTAGGTTAGGTTAGGTTAGGTTAGGTTAGGTTAGGTTAGGTTAGGTTAGGTTAGGTTAGGTTAGGTTAGGTTAGGTTAGGTTAGGTTAGGTTAGGTTAGGTTAGGTTAGGTTAGGTTAGGTTAGGTTAGGTTAGGTTAGGTTAGGTTAGGTTAGGTTAGGTTAGGTTAGGTTAGGTTAGGTTAGGTTAGGTTAGGTTAGGTTAGGTTAGGTTAGGTTAGGTTAGGTTAGGTTAGGTTAGGTTAGGTTAGGTTAGGTTAGGTTAGGTTAGGTTAGGTTAGGTTAGGTTAGGTTAGGTTAGGTTAGGTTAGGTTAGGTTAGGTTAGGTTAGGTTAGGTTAGGTTAGGTTAGGTTAGGTTAGGTTAGGTTAGGTTAGGTTAGGTTAGGTTAGGTTAGGTTAGGTTAGGTTAGGTTAGGTTAGGTTAGGTTAGGTTAGGTTAGGTTAGGTTAGGTTAGGTTAGGTTAGGTTAGGTTAGGTTAGGTTAGGTTAGGTTAGGTTAGGTTAGGTTAGGTTAGGTTAGGTTAGGTTAGGTTAGGTTAGGTTAGGTTAGGTTAGGTTAGGTTAGGTTAGGTTAGGTTAGGTTAGGTTAGGTTAGGTTAGGTTAGGTTAGGTTAGGTTAGGTTAGGTTAGGTTAGGTTAGGTTAGGTTAGGTTAGGTTAGGTTAGGTTAGGTTAGGTTAGGTTAGGTTAGGTTAGGTTAGGTTAGGTTAGGTTAGGTTAGGTTAGGTTAGGTTAGGTTAGGTTAGGTTAGGTTAGGTTAGGTTAGGTTAGGTTAGGTTAGGTTAGGTTAGGTTAGGTTAGGTTAGGTTAGGTTAGGTTAGGTTAGGTTAGGTTAGGTTAGGTTAGGTTAGGTTAGGTTAGGTTAGGTTAGGTTAGGTTAGGTTAGGTTAGGTTAGGTTAGGTTAGGTTAGGTTAGGTTAGGTTAGGTTAGGTTAGGTTAGGTTAGGTTAGGTTAGGTTAGGTTAGGTTAGGTTAGGTTAGGTTAGGTTAGGTTAGGTTAGGTTAGGTTAGGTTAGGTTAGGTTAGGTTAGGTTAGGTTAGGTTAGGTTAGGTTAGGTTAGGTTAGGTTAGGTTAGGTTAGGTTAGGTTAGGTTAGGTTAGGTTAGGTTAGGTTAGGTTAGGTTAGGTTAGGTTAGGTTAGGTTAGGTTAGGTTAGGTTAGGTTAGGTTAGGTTAGGTTAGGTTAGGTTAGGTTAGGTTAGGTTAGGTTAGGTTAGGTTAGGTTAGGTTAGGTTAGGTTAGGTTAGGTTAGGTTAGGTTAGGTTAGGTTAGGTTAGGTTAGGTTAGGTTAGGTTAGGTTAGGTTAGGTTAGGTTAGGTTAGGTTAGGTTAGGTTAGGTTAGGTTAG
>CAUOPU010000054.1:0-10787 GCA_963457615.1 Nicrophorus investigator | reverse complement strand
AACCAAGCGAGATAAAAAAATTCTTTCTTCGCTATAATGCTTGGATTACTCCTAGAAGTATCCAGTTAAAGTTTCATCGAAATCGCTCCACGCATTCAAAAGATAAATTTATTTTTTGAGCAATAAATTCAAAGTCTCCGGATATGAACGTTTCAGCCAAAAATAAACGCATTTTGCACGCAAATTTCTGCGCTGTAACTACAGTTCTACCGATCCGATTTTAAAAAATGAACATTCATATTAACGCTTAGCTTCTATAAAGCTACATGGTGAACTCAGATAATTTTTAGGATCATTCCTTGTGAAGAAAATAATTAAATTTTAATCAAGAATTATTTGTTATTTTTATTAATTATTTCTTGAACCAAGCGAGATAAAAATATTCTTTCTTCGCTATAATGCTTGGATTACTCCTAGAAGTATCCAGTTAAAGTTTCATCGAAATCGCTCCACGCATTCAAAAGATAAATTTATTTTTTGAGCAATAAATTCAAAGTCTCCGGATATGAACGTTTCAGCCAAAAATAAACGCATTTTGCACGCAAATTTCTGCGCTGTAACTACAGTTCTACCGATCCGATTTTAAAAAATGAACATTCATATTAACGCTTAGCTTCTATAAAGCTACATGGTGAACTCAGATAATTTTTAGGATCATTCCTTGTGAAGAAAATAATTAAATTTTAATCAAGAATTATTTGTTATTTTTATTAATTATTTCTTGAACCAAGCGAGATAAAAAAATTCTTTCTTCGCTATAATGCTTGGATTACTCCTAGAAGTATCCAGTTAAAGTTTCATCGAAATCGCTCCACGCATTCAAAAGATAAATTTATTTTTTGAGCAATAAATTCAAAGTCTCCGGATATGAACGTTTCAGCCAAAAATAAACGCATTTTGCACGCAAATTTCTGCGCTGTAACTACAGTTCTACCGATCCGATTTTAAAAAATGAACATTCATATTAACGCTTAGCTTCTATAAAGCTACATGGTGAACTCAGATAATTTTTAGGATCATTCCTTGTGAAGAAAATAATTAAATTTTAATCAAGAATTATTTGTTATTTTTATTAATTATTTCTTGAACCAAGCGAGATAAAAAAATTCTTTCTTCGCTATAATGCTTGGATTACTCCTAGAAGTATCCAGTTAAAGTTTCATCGAAATCGCTCCACGCATTCAAAAGATAAATTTATTTTTTGAGCAATAAATTCAAAGTCTCCGGATATGAACGTTTCAGCCAAAAATAAACGCATTTTGCACGCAAATTTCTGCGCTGTAACTACAGTTCTACCGATCCGATTTTAAAAAATGAACATTCATATTAACGCTTAGCTTCTATAAAGCTACATGGTGAACTCAGATAATTTTTAGGATCATTCCTTGTGAAGAAAATAATTAAATTTTAATCAAGAATTATTTGTTATTTTTATTAATTATTTCTTGAACCAAGCGAGATAAAAAAATTCTTTCTTCGCTATAATGCTTGGATTACTCCTAGAAGTATCCAGTTAAAGTTTCATCGAAATCGCTCCACGCATTCAAAAGATAAATTTATTTTTTGAGCAATAAATTCAAAGTCTCCGGATATGAACGTTTCAGCCAAAAATAAACGCATTTTGCACGCAAATTTCTGCGCTGTAACTACAGTTCTACCGATCCGATTTTAAAAAATGAACATTCATATTAACGCTTAGCTTCTATAAAGCTACATGGTGAACTCAGATAATTTTTAGGATCATTCCTTGTGAAGAAAATAATTAAATTTTAATCAAGAATTATTTGTTATTTTTATTAATTATTTCTTGAACCAAGCGACATAAAAAAATTCTTTCTTCGCTATAATGCTTGGATTACTCCTAGAAGTATCCAGTTAAAGTTTCATCGAAATCGCTCCACGCATTCAAAAGATAAATTTATTTTTTGAGCAATAAATTCAAAGTCTCCGGATATGAACGTTTCAGCCAAAAATAAACGCATTTTGCACGCAAATTTCTGCGCTGTAACTACAGTTCTACCGATCCGATTTTAAAAAATGAACATTCATATTAACGCTTAGCTTCTATAAAGCTACATGGTGAACTCAGATAATTTTTAGGATCATTCCTTGTGAAGAAAATAATTAAATTTTAATCAAGAATTATTTGTTATTTTTATTAATTATTTCTTGAACCAAGCGAGATAAAAAAATTCTTTCTTCGCTATAATGCTTGGATTACTCCTAGAAGTATCCAGTTAAAGTTTCATCGAAATCGCTCCACGCATTCAAAAGATAAATTTATTTTTTGAGCAATAAATTCAAAGTCTCCGGATATGAACGTTTCAGCCAAAAATAAACGCATTTTGCACGCAAATTTCTGCGCTGTAACTACAGTTCTACCGATCCGATTTTAAAAAATGAACATTCATATTAACGCTTAGCTTCTATAAAGCTACATGGTGAACTCAGATAATTTTTAGGATCATTCCTTGTGAAGAAAATAATTAAATTTTAATCAAGAATTATTTGTTATTTTTATTAATTATTTCTTGAACCAAGCGAGATAAAAAAATTCTTTCTTCGCTATAATGCTTGGATTACTCCTAGAAGTATCCAGTTAAAGTTTCATCGAAATCGCTCCACGCATTCAAAAGATAAATTTATTTTTTGAGCAATAAATTCAAAGTCTCCGGATATGAACGTTTCAGCCAAAAATAAACGCATTTTGCACGCAAATTTCTGCGCTGTAACTACAGTTCTACCGATCCGATTTTAAAAAATGAACATTCATATTAACGCTTAGCTTCTATAACTACATGGTGAACTCAGATAATTTTTAGGATCATTCCTTGTGAAGAAAATAATTAAATTTTAATCAAGAATTATTTGTTATTTTTATTAATTATTTCTTGAACCAAGCGAGATAAAAAAATTCTTTCTTCGCTATAATGCTTGGATTACTCCTAGAAGTATCCAGTTAAAGTTTCATCGAAATCGCTCCACGCATTCAAAAGATAAATTTATTTTTTGAGCAATAAATTCAAAGTCTCCGGATATGAACGTTTCAGCCAAAAATAAACGCATTTTGCACGCAAATTTCTGCGCTGTAACTACAGTTCTACCGATCCGATTTTAAAAAATGAACATTCATATTAACGCTTAGCTTCTATAAAGCTACATGGTGAACTCAGATAATTTTTAGGATCATTCCTTGTGAAGAAAATAATTAAATTTTAATCAAGAATTATTTGTTATTTTCATTAATTATTTCTTGAACCAAGCGAGATAAAAAAATTCTTTCTTCGCTATAATGCTTGGATTACTCCTAGAAGTATCCAGTTAAAGTTTCATCGAAATCGCTCCACGCATTCAAAAGATAAATTTATTTTTTGAGCAATAAATTCAAAGTCTCCGGATATGAACGTTTCAGCCAAAAATAAACGCATTTTGCACGCAAATTTCTGCGCTGTAACTACAGTTCTACCGATCCGATTTTAAAAAATGAACATTCATATTAACGCTTAGCTTCTATAAAGCTACATGGTGAACTCAGATAATTTTTAGGATCATTCCTTGTGAAGAAAATAATTAAATTTTAATCAAGAATTATTTGTTATTTTTATTAATTATTTCTTGAACCAAGCGAGATAAAAAAATTCTTTCTTCGCTATAATGCTTGGATTACTCCTAGAAGTATCCAGTTAAAGTTTCATCGAAATCGCTCCACGCATTCAAAAGATAAATTTATTTTTTGAGCAATAAATTCAAAGTCTCCGGATATGAACGTTTCAGCCAAAAATAAACGCATTTTGCACGCAAATTTCTGCGCTGTAACTACAGTTCTACCGATCCGATTTTAAAAAATGAACATTCATATTAACGCTTTGCTTCTATAAAGCTACATGGTGAACTCAGATAATTTTTAGGATCATTCCTTGTGAAGAAAATAATTAAATTTTAATCAAGAATTATTTGTTATTTTTATTAATTATTTCTTGAACCAAGCAAGATAAAAAAATTCTTTCTTCGCTATAATGCTTGGATTACTCCTAGAAGTATCCAGTTAAAGTTTCATCGAAATCGCTCCACGCATTCAAAAGATAAATTTATTTTTTGAGCAATAAATTCAAAGTCTCCGGATATGAACGTTTCAGCCAAAAATAAACGCATTTTGCACGCAAATTTCTGCGCTGTAACTACAGTTCTACCGATCCGATTTTAAAAAATGAACATTCATATTAACGCTTAGCTTCTATAAAGCTACATGGTGAACTCAGATAATTTTTAGGATCATTCCTTGTGAAGAAAATAATTAAATTTTAATCAAGAATTATTTGTTATTTTTATTAATTATTTCTTGAACCAAGCGAGATAAAAAAATTCTTTCTTCGCTATAATGCTTGGATTACTCCTAGAAGTATCCAGTTAAAGTTTCATCGAAATCGCTCCACGCATTCAAAAGATAAATTTATTTTTTGAGCAATAAATTCAAAGTCTCCGGATATGAACGTTTCAGCCAAAAATAAACGCATTTTGCACGCAAATTTCTGCGCTGTAACTACAGTTCTACCGATCCGATTTTAAAAAATGAACATTCATATTAACGCTTAGCTTCTATAAAGCTACATGGTGAACTCAGATAATTTTTAGGATCATTCCTTGTGAAGAAAATAATTAAATTTTAATCAAGAATTATTTGTTATTTTTATTAATTATTTCTTGAACCAAGCGAGATAAAAAAATTCTTTCTTCGCTATAATGCTTGGATTACTCCTAGAAGTATCCAGTTAAAGTTTCATCGAAATCGTTCCACGCATTCAAAAGATAAATTTATTTTTTGAGCAATAAATTCAAAGTCTCCGGATATGAACGTTTCAGCCAAAAATAAACGCATTTTGCACGCAAATTTCTGCGCTGTAACTACAGTTCTACCGATCCGATTTTAAAAAATGAACATTCATATTAACGCTTAGCTTCTATAAAGCTACATGGTGAACTCAGATAATTTTTAGGATCATTCCTTGTGAAGAAAATAATTAAATTTTAATCAAGAATTATTTGTTATTTTTATTAATTATTTCTTGAACCAAGCGAGATAAAAAAATTCTTTCTTCGCTATAATGCTTGGATTACTCCTAGAAGTATCCAGTTAAAGTTTCATCGAAATCGCTCCACGCATTCAAAAGATAAATTTATTTTTTGAGCAATAAATTCAAAGTCTCCGGATATGAACGTTTCAGCCAAAAATAAACGCATTTTGCACGCAAATTTCTGCGCTGTAACTACAGTTCTACCGATCCGATTTTAAAAAATGAACATTCATATTAACGCTTAGCTTCTATAAAGCTACATGGTGAACTCAGATAATTTTTAGGATCATTCCTTGTGAAGAAAATAATTAAATTTTAATCAAGAATTATTTGTTATTTTTATTAATTATTTCTTGAACCAAGCGAGATAAAAAAATTCTTTCTTCGCTATAATGCTTGGATTACTCCTAGAAGTATCCAGTTAAAGTTTCATCGAAATCGCTCCACGCATTCAAAAGATAAATTTATTTTTTGAGCAATAAATTCAAAGTCTCCGGATATGAACGTTTGAGCCAAAAATAAACGCATTTTGCACGCAAATTTCTGTGCTGTAACTACAGTTCTACCGATCCGATTTTAAAAAATGAACATTCATATTAACGCTTAGCTTCTATAAAGCTACATGGTGAACTCAGATAATTTTTAGGATCATTCCTTGTGAAGAAAATAATTAAATTTTAATCAAGAATTATTTGTTATTTTTCATTAATTATTTCTTGAACCAAGCGAGATAAAAAAATTCTTTCTTCGCTATAATGCTTGGATTACTCCTAGAAGTATCCAGTTAAAGTTTCATCGAAATCGCTCCACGCATTCAAAAGATAAATTTATTTTTTGAGCAATAAATTCAAAGTCTCCGGATATGAACGTTTCAGCCAAAAATAAACGCATTTTGCACGCAAATTTCTGCGCTGTAACTACAGTTCTACCGATCCGATTTTAAAAAATGAACATTCATATTAACGCTTAGCTTCTATAAAGCTACATGGTGAACTCAGATAATTTTTAGGATCATTCCTTGTGAAGAAAATAATTAAATTTTAATCAAGAATTATTTGTTATTTTTATTAATTATTTCTTGAACCAAGCGAGATAAAAAAATTCTTTCTTCGCTATAATGCTTGGATTACTCCTAGAAGTATCCAGTTAAAGTTTCATCGAAATCGCTCCACGCATTCAAAAGATAAATTTATTTTTTGAGCAATAAATTCAAAGTCTCCGGATATGAACGTTTCAGCCAAAAATAAACGCATTTTGCACGCAAATTTCTGCGCTGTAACTACAGTTCTACCGATCCGATTTTAAAAAATGAACATTCATATTAACGCTTTGCTTCTATAAAGCTACATGGTGAACTCAGATAATTTTTAGGATCATTCCTTGTGAAGAAAATAATTAAATTTTAATCAAGAATTATTTGTTATTTTTATTAATTATTTCTTGAACCAAGCAGAGATAAAAAAATTCTTTCTTCGCTATAATGCTTGGATTACTCCTAGAAGTATCCAGTTAAAGTTTCATCGAAATCGCTCCACGCATTCAAAAGATAAATTTATTTTTTGAGCAATAAATTCAAAGTCTCCGGATATGAACGTTTCAGCCAAAAATAAACGCATTTTGCACGCAAATTTCTGCGCTGTAACTACAGTTCTACCGATCCGATTTTAAAAAATGAACATTCATATTAACGCTTAGCTTCTATAAAGCTACATGGTGAACTCAGATAATTTTTAGGATCATTCCTTGTGAAGAAAATAATTAAATTTTAATCAAGAATTATTTGTTATTTTTATTAATTATTTCTTGAACCAAGCGAGATAAAAAAATTCTTTCTTCGCTATAATGCTTGGATTACTCCTAGAAGTATCCAGTTAAAGTTTCATCGAAATCGCTCCACGCATTCAAAAGATAAATTTATTTTTTGAGCAATAAATTCAAAGTCTCCGGATATGAACGTTTCAGCCAAAAATAAACGCATTTTGCACGCAAATTTCTGCGCTGTAACTACAGTTCTACCGATCCGATTTTAAAAAATGAACATTCATATTAACGCTTAGCTTCTATAAAGCTACATGGTGAACTCAGATAATTTTTAGGATCATTCCTTGTGAAGAAAATAATTAAATTTTAATCAAGAATTATTTGTTATTTTTATTAATTATTTCTTGAACCAAGCGAGATAAAAAAATTCTTTCTTCGCTATAATGCTTGGATTACTCCTAGAAGTATCCAGTTAAAGTTTCATCGAAATCGTTCCACGCATTCAAAAGATAAATTTATTTTTTGAGCAATAAATTCAAAGTCTCCGGATATGAACGTTTCAGCCAAAAATAAACGCATTTTGCACGCAAATTTCTGCGCTGTAACTACAGTTCTACCGATCCGATTTTAAAAAATGAACATTCATATTAACGCTTAGCTTCTATAAAGCTACATGGTGAACTCAAATAATTTTTAGGATCATTCCTTGTGAAGAAAATAATTAAATTTTAATCAAGAATTATTTGTTATTTTTATTAATTATTTCTTGAACCAAGCGAGATAAAAAAATTCTTTCTTCGCTATAATGCTTGGATTACTCCTAGAAGTATCCAGTTAAAGTTTCATCGAAATCGCTCCACGCATTCAAAAGATAAATTTATTTTTTGAGCAATAAATTCAAAGTCTCCGGATATGAACGTTTCAGCCAAAAATAAACGCATTTTGCACGCAAATTTCTGCGCTGTAACTACAGTTCTACCGATCCGATTTTAAAAAATGAACATTCATATTAACGCTTAGCTTCTATAAAGCTACATGGTGAACTCAGATAATTTTTAGGATCATTCCTTGTGAAGAAAATAATTAAATTTTAATCAAGAATTATTTGTTATTTTTATTAATTATTTCTTGAACCAAGCGAGATAAAAAAATTCTTTCTTCGCTATAATGCTTGGATTACTCCTACAAGTATCCAGTTAAAGTTTCATCGAAATCGCTCCACGCATTCAAAAGATAAATTTATTTTTTGAGCAATAAATTCAAAGTCTCCGGATATGAACGTTTCAGCCAAAAATAAACGCATTTTGCACGCAAATTTCTGCGCTGTAACTACAGTTCTACCGATCCGATTTTAAAAAATGAACATTCATATTAACGCTTAGCTTCTATAAAGCTACATGGTGAACTCAGATAATTTTTAGGATCATTCCTTGTGAAGAAAATAATTAAATTTTAATCAAGAATTATTTGTTATTTTTATTAATTATTTCTTGAACCAAGCGAGATAAAAAAATTCTTTCTTCGCTATAATGCTTGGATTACTCCTAGAAGTATCCAGTTAAAGTTTCATCGAAATCGCTCCACGCATTCAAAAGATAAATTTATTTTTTGAGCAATAAATTCAAAGTCTCCGGATATGAACGTTTCAGCCAAAAATAAACGCATTTTGCACGCAAATTTCTGCGCTGTAACTACAGTTCTACCGATCCGATTTTAAAAAATGAACATTCATATTAACGCTTAGCTTCTATAAAGCTACATGGTGAACTCAGATAATTTTTAGGATCATTCCTTGTGAAGAAAATAATTAAATTTTAATCAAGAATTATTTGTTATTTTTATTAATTATTTCTTGAACCAAGCGAGATAAAAAAATTCTTTCTTCGCTATAATGCTTGGATTACTCCTAGAAGTATCCAGTTAAAGTTTCATCGAAATCGCTCCACGCATTCAAAAGATAAATTTATTTTTTGAGCAATAAATTCAAAGTCTCCGGATATGAACGTTTCAGCCAAAAATAAACGCATTTTGCACGCAAATTTCTGCGCTGTAACTACAGTTCTACCGATCCGATTTTAAAAAATGAACATTCATATTAACGCTTAGCTTCTATAAAGCTACATGGTGAACTCAGATAATTTTTAGGATCATTCCTTGTGAAGAAAATAATTAAATTTTAATCAAGAATTATTTGTTATTTTTATTAATTATTTCTTGAACCAAGCGAGATAAAAAAATTCTTTCTTCGCTATAATGCTTGGATTACTTCTAGAAGTATCCAGTTAAAGTTTCATCGAAATCGCTCCACGCATTCAAAAGATAAATTTATTTTTTGAGCAATAAATTCAAAGTCTCCGGATATGAACGTTTCAGCCAAAAATAAACGCATTTTGCACGCAAATTTCTGCACTGTAACTACAGTTCTACCGATCCGATTTTAAAAAATGAACATTCATATTAACGCTTAGCTTCTATAAAGCTACATGGTGAACTCAGATAATTTTTAGGATCATTCCTTGTGAAGAAAATAATTAAATTTTAATCAAGAATTATTTGTTATTTTTATTAATTATTTCTTGAACCAAGCGAGATAAAAAAATTCTTTCTTCGCTATAATGCTTGGATTACTCCTAGTTAAAGTTTCATCGAAATCGCTCCACGCATTCAAAAGATAAATTTATTTTTTGAGCAATAAATTCAAAGTCTCCGGATATGAACGTTTCAGCCAAAAATAAACGCATTTTGCACGCAAATTTCTGCGCTGTAACTACAGTTCTACCGATCCGATTTGAAATGAACATTCATATTAACGCTTAGCTTCTATAAAGCTACATGGTGAACTCAGATAATTTTTAGGATCATTCCTTGTGAAGAAAATAATTAAATTTTAATCAAGAATTATTTGTTATTTTTATTAATTATTTCTTGAACCAAGCGAGATAAAAAAATTCTTTCTTCGCTATAATGCTTGGATTACTCCTAGAAGTATCCAGTTAAAGTTTCATCGAAATCGCTCCACGCATTCAAAAGATAAATTTATTTTTTGAGCAATAAATTCAAAGTCTCCGGATATGAACGTTTCAGCCAAAAATAAACGCATTTTGCACGCAAATTTCTGCGCTGTAACTACAGTTCTACCGATCCGATTTTAAAAAATGAACATTCATATTAACGCTTAGCTTCTATAAAGCTACATGGTGAACTCAGATAATTTTTAGGATCATTCCTTGTGAAGAAAATAATTAAATTTTAATCAAGAATTATTTGTTATTTTTATTAATTATTTCTTGAACCAAGCGAGATAAAAAAATTCTTTCTTCGCTATAATGCTTGGATTACTCCTAGAAGTATCCAGTTAAAGTTTCATCGAAATCGCTCCACGCATTCAAAAGATAAATTTATTTTTTGAGCAATAAATTCAAAGTCTCCGGATATGAACGTTTCAGCCAAAAATAAACGCATTTTGCACGCAAATTTCTGCGCTGTAACTACAGTTCTACCGATCCGATTTTAAAAAATGAACATTCATATTAACGCTTAGCTTCTATAAAGCTACATGGTGAACTCAGATAATTTTTAGGATCATTCCTTGTGAAGAAAATAATTAAATTTTAATCAAGAATTATTTGTTATTTTTATTAATTATTTCTTGAACCAAGCGAGATAAAAAAATTCTTTCTTCGCTATAATGCTTGGATTACTCCTAGAAGCATCCAGTTAAAGTTTCATCGAAATCGCTCCACGCATTCAAAAGATAAATTTATTTTTTGAGCAATAAATTCAAAGTCTCCGGATATGAACGTTTCAGCCAAAAATAAACGCATTTTGCACGCAAATTTCTGCGCTGTAACTACAGTTCTACCGATCCGATTTTAAAAAATGAACATTCATATTAACGCTTAGCTTCTATAAAGCTACATGGTGAACTCAGATAATTTTTAGGATCATTCCTTG